>JAPZDY010000025.1:1881680-1892503 GCA_029783645.1 Ctenochaetus hawaiiensis
GCGGGGATATGACCTGCAGAGCTCGGTGACGTGTCCCACATGCTTCTGCAGCCGGAACAGACACAATAATCCTTCCCTCCTCAATGTGTGTGTGTGTCTGTGTGTGTGTGTGTCTGTCTGTCTGTGTGTGTGTTAGACGCACAAATACTCATACATATAGGTGATCTTACTTGAAAAATCTTCTAGTAATATCTGTTCACTGCTTTTTTACTGTTTAACATGATGGAAAATAATGTTATTACATTAAAATCAGACTTTTTGCTTTTTGGCCCAATTAAATTGTCACTTCTCTTCTGAATAAATTAGAGATAACAGATTATTCACATTAGTGATAGTGTGAAATAACATCAAATTATAAAGACAAGCAAGTTTACTGTGTTTTTTCAAACATCCTCAATTTTTATATAATTAAGGGTCATCACCGGCAGAGAAAAACAACCACTTTCTTTGACAAAAACATTTAAAACTCAACTTCATCTATGATTTTCACCGCAAACTTTTTCACATTTTTTTTTAAAAATGTAGACAAAACTGAAGAAACCTGGGTTAATCTCAAACTCTACTTTCACCTTTTAAAGTCAGTATTTCCACTCAGTAGAGGTAGATGAGTTTCCTCTGCAGTTTGGTGAAAAGTTCTGAAGCTTAACCTGCCACAGTTTCAGCTGACTGTACACTTGGAATAACAGCACGCAGCATGTGTAATAAGCCAAGGTGGATTGTAAACTCAGACGGATCCAGTGAATAGAAACAATGAGAGAAAGACCTCAGACTTCAGTGGATTAAAGTCAGATAAACTGAATTCACAAACCAAACAAAGCAGGGAAACTCCCTTCCAGGTTTTCATCGTGTTGTGTTTAAAGAGGCCAATCGCTGAAAAGGATTTTCGGGTGGAGTTTGCTGTTTCCGTACGTTCAGCTGTTTGACTGTATCGACAGAACGGGGGGATTTTGGGCAGGGTGGAGGATTTGGGGCTGCGGTCTGATTTTCCTGTGAGTTCACCATCAGAACCTTTAGATAAACAGTTTGACCAAGATTACAGGAAAGATGGAGAGGAGGTCGAGCAGGAAGGCTTCGTAATTAAATTCTGCTGGATTTTTTTATCCAAAGAACCAAATTTTTTGCACTTTTTTTTTTTGCAAAATATTAATCAAATTTAACAAGCTCAGCTCTGAAGTTCAGCTTCAGTATTTTCAGAGTTTTACATGATTTTTATAAAGTCAGATATCGCAGGATGTCCTGTGTAACTCTTTCACCTAAAAACACAAAAACATGCAAAGACTTTTCAGTGTTTTAAAAACTGTATCACCGCCTAAACCCATATTTTGTCACATCCAAAGCCTTGAGGGCTCTTAATCCCACACTGTCTCGTCGCTCCACGCCCTCACCTCCTTTGGCAGGAGCAGAGAGAGTCGTCTTTGTTTTGGCGAGTCCCGCTCCCCTCCTCATTCATAATCTGCTGAGGCCAGTTCACTGTCTCAGACTCAGGAATTAGAGCCAGTGGATTAAACTGGTGAAGAATTAGCCTGATGAGTTTTTCTCAGCAAACACAACGGCCCCCGAAACTCCCCCAACCTGTAAGCAGCTCACAGTCTGAAAACGGGCTCTCGCCGTCTGAGACGCGCATGCTGAGACACACACATTCATGAACATGTGCAGGTAAACACTGGAAGATGTGGAGCATCTTTTTGTGACTGGGTTTGATTTCTCAGCTGTTAAATAAATGAGTAACATATTAATTTTAAACTGTCTGTTGGAGGGGGCAGATAAATTGGGGCAACATTTCAAAACCCCATTTGAAAAATTAGACAAAGTGTCAGTTCCCACAGTGGGTTGTAAAATCCAGACGTGTTCACACACTCAGTGGAAAAACACGCTCTGACAAGTTGCATGTACACACAATTTTCAGCAATTACTTATTCTCTGATTTCATGCCATAATCTTGTTTTTCTTGTGCATGAACATGTCAAGTCAAGTCAGTTTTATTTATATAATGCCACATCGCAACATAAGTTGTTTCAGAACATGCTGTCTGATGCATTCATGTGCACAGGTAACGTTGCATCCTCCTTGATAAGACAAACAAATTGGAAAAAATAGTCTTCATATTCAACAAACATTGTAGCATCTCACCGGAAATGAGTGAAAATATTTGCGTCGACTGAGATGTCACAGCTGACCAAAGCTGGAGCCGATAAAAAAACATAACTGCTGCAGACTCATTTGACCTGAGAATGAATGTTTTATTTTACCGCAGGGATTCAAGAAAAAGCTAAGTGTTAGTGAGTGTTTGTAGTATTTTTTTGCATAATCTGAAACTTGTGTAAGAAAATAATCTGTAGCTCTTGGTGTGTGACATCCCCTGACAAACACACTGTAAGTGAATGGGGCTCTGTTAACACGTGCTAATTGACTCCACAAATGTTAGCCCATCGTCACTCAGTTGATGAATCATTTCCTCAGATAACAAACACACACAGATCTGCACTAAAATGTTTGTCTTTGAAGCAGCTTTAATTTAACTGACTTTCTCTCCTTTAGCCCAGAAAAGCATTTTTACTTGTGACTAAAAGTTGATAAACTTTATTTTGGAACAAAACTGTTTTAAGTGCAGTTCACACTTAAGGACTGACTATATTATCTATTGAGAGCTTGTTGCTTTGACACCAACGCAGACATGTGTCTCCATCAATTTTCAAGTCACCCTATAAGTTTTAACAGCTTCCGCAAGTCCTCCAACTCATTGTGTAAGCAATGACAAACTCTTGAACTTGGCTGTTTGGGTTTTTGTCCTCTTCTGTGGACTTTCAGTGTTATGAAATACCTGCACAAATCTTTGTAACTGCATTTGAAATACACCATCTGTGTTAAAAGTGAGCTCAGGTGAACTTTCTTCCTTTTTCACCTTAAACCTTTAATTTAAAAAGAAAAAAAATACTGATAAATAATACAAATTTTGACTGTGCTGTTGTAAAAAGTTGAAATGAGTCTCATGGGAAGGAAAAAGAATTTCCAAATAATCTGTTGAATTATAAACGTGTGTTTGTTATACTCAATTACTACCTCTTTCCAAGGTAATGATAAAACAATTAAAAAAATCATAAGAAAAATAATAAAAGTCAGTCAACAGCAATCAATTGATTGTTCAATATGTTTGAATAATCAGTCCCTCTCTGATGTTGTTCCTCCTAAAAACGTACCGTCGCTGCAGAAAAAGGAGAAATTAAGTCTGTGTGAAGTTGTAAAGACTTGCAAATGAACTGGTAATGACTCCACCTCGGCTGACTTTGAGCTTCTATCAATAAAAGGCAATTAAGTGAAATGCTAACACAGACCTATTCACTTCCTTTGTTCTCTAGCTCATTAATACTAATGCTAGCTGCTTGGGGACAGTGGCTGTGTAAACAAACCGCAAAGAGAAGCGGATTGCAGTTATTACCGGTGAATTCCACTTTGTGTTATAGCACTTTGGATCATAGAAGACAAATAAAAAATATGAAGGCAAACACACACCTGCAACAGTGTTTTTCTAATCTATGTTTGCTTGTTCACTTCACTTCTCTGTAGCTTCTTCAGAAACGAAAAAATCCTGAAGTTGAATAACCAACAGGTGGAAATAATGTTATTGACCGTGTATTACTGGAGAAAACCACTTCCTAATTAATTCTTATGTCGATGGTTGTGCGTCTGTGCACAGCGTTTGCTCATGACTGTAGTGTCTGCACATTTTGATGATCCAAGATGAGTTATTTCCATACAAACAAGGTTCTAATAACTGTTATGGAAATGAACCCAAAGAGGTTTTTACTGTCTTTCATCGTGCCAGCAGCACTATAGTTAACTGCCACTTTCTTGTGTTCACATGAAACAGGTTTTCTCCCAGGTGGTATGTTTGCATCTGAGTAACTGCTCGATTTTTTACCCAAAATTAATAAAAACTGAGCTATAAGTGATGCAAATCGATGTGCTTCTCAGAGGAGGAGGATTTGCATATTGAGTCTGGCTTTTAGTTCAGAAAACGAAAGGTGATCTGATAAGAAAAACTGCAATTATTTCTGAAAAACTTTGCAAAGTACAAAGTAAATCTTTCATCTAAAGTTAATTTTCAGTTATTCAAGTTTAAATTTATCTGCCTTGATCTTTATTCAAGATACAGTCAATAAATTTTTAGACAATTCTTTAAGTAAGCTGATTTCTGTTTGAACTAGGTTAAAATATGTTTTTTTTAGCACTGGAAAAGCTTTTTCGCACTCAAACATACACAGAAAAGATTTGATAGATATAATTTTGTAGTGTGAAAGTGGAACATAAGGCATCATGATAAGACTCTAAACTTTGTCTCTCAGTTTGATCGAGATTTATAAGCCAAGAGAATGTCAACAATTCAGTTTAAGACTTTAATGTGTCAGTCATTTACAGTGACTTTTAGTGAGACTTACAGCAGATTCATCTTCAATCCTTCGATCATTTTTACAACCAGTCGCCGAAGGTAAAGAGGGTCAAGTGTCAAAGCCGCGGTGTCTTGACAGTACGACTTAACAGAAGTGTTCACAGCATTTTTTCCACAGTGACTGTTGAACTCTAATGATGATGGATGCTGCTGCTGCGGAGAATCGAGGCATTGTTCCAGGTGACATTCCCGCCAGTCATTTGGAGGCTGCGTTTGCCAGCCCTCCTCTCTCCATAACAAAGAGCCGGGTCACCTGACGCCCCAACTTCACCCGCTTCACTCAGCAGCCTCCCAGCTAAAGTAAACAAACTGTTAATTCAGGATAATTCACCATAACCTATAGCCCCGGTCATATAAATTCCTCACTTCTGTCCCTCCCTTCCTTCTCTCCATCCTTCTTCTCTTCTCTTCTTGTCTTTTCTTTAATTTCTGAAAATATAAGTGTTAAGTATAAATATAAGTGTTTAATGACTTTCCTGAAAATCTTTAACATGACAAATTACATTCAGGTTGCGAACTGGCACAATTTAATGTCTATTTTTTGATACTAAAGCATGTTTGAACATTTATGCGGACCTTCCAAAGGTAAATTCTCTCACATTAAACCAACAGTATGTGTGTTTGAAAGTGTGAAAAACACAAGTGTTATCGGGTCTTCTTGTCCCCTTCCTGCAGATATCAAAACAGTAGATTATATGAAATTAATTTTAATAAAATTCTTTGAATGTTGATGGAAAACTTACAGAAAAAAAAATACAGAAATCAGGGGATATCATGGAGTAATTTCTCCTTGCAAGGCAGCTGGATTTACCAGGTCATGTGATCCTGCAGGTCCATCTTTCCAGGCTTGGTTTGATAACAGCAGCTAGCCAGCTTAGCTGTAGCATCAGTTATGTTAGAATTGGAGAGTTTGTCTTCTTTAAAAGAAAAGCACAAAAATCATTGAAGATATTTCTTATTACAAGAGATGTTTTCAGTCTCTATGAAATTACAATCTGGCTCAGCTGGAAGCACTCTCATGCCATGTAACATGATTCAGTGTTTTGACGGGTTGAAATAAACCCTTGATGGTGATACAGATCTTTCCTCCAATCACCTACCAGGTAGTTTCTGAAAGTGGGTTTTTTTTATGGTGATGGCGCTTTTTTTTTTGGTAAAAAATCCACAGGCTGCAAAACTTTAGAGATTGCATGAAAAAAATCGCTGCACAGGAATGTGCACATAGCAAATGTGAGCAAAAACCTCTGTGATGTATTTGAAGTTACTTGCTTTATCATCAGCACCTGAGTCCCATATATTTTTCCACAGGTTAATGCGCATCTATATGATTTGGTTCAATGGATTTAACAAACTCTTGCTTTTCGTATAACAATGCTACACCATTAGCAGTTAGCATATGAAGCGTTCACACTTAAAGTAGGTGGCTAATCATCCTGCTTTGCCCAGGGACCTGAAGATTTTATACAATATACTGAACTGTATGCAGATAAAAAACACCTCTAAGTCACCTTTTACATCAGTTTTCATGACAGGTATCAATTTATTTTCTTTTTTTTTAAGAAAAGACCATATATTAATATAATCTGGTTGTTGAAAGCCTTTCCAGCTTTCACAGCTCTGTGAGACATTAAAGGTCGATCTGTTTGTCGACTTGTTGTGAACGCACCATGACAACGCCGTGACGAATGCCTCTCTGTTCTCACTTTGTTTGTCAGCAGCAGTTTTCTCCCGCTGATGATCAACAAACCTCCACAGTTTCACAACACTGTTGGACTTTTGTTTGGCTTTTATATTAACAGTTTAGAAATTACAGCAGGAACAGATTTGTTGCCTTATTTACCAACATTACAGCAAACAACGATGAGGGGGAAGGAGGTCAGAGGTCACCGTGATGTGGATGCTAGGTTTCTATCAGTTTTAGTGCAAATTTAACTTTTCTCATTTACACTTTCCTGCTGCTTCCCTTTAATGTTTTCTGCTCACCTCCAACCAAAACTCACAAGGATCATTAAATGTTTGTCTTTTATTTTTTGTGTTTTAGAGAAAGAAGAGTAATTTCTTTTTAAATATTGAAGCTTGAGGCATATTTTAATGAGACAATTTGTCTTTGAGAATAAATGAAGTAAATTAAGGAAGTTTGAGGGCAAAGAAAAGAGAAGAAGCTCATCATCCCCATTTTCTTTTCTCATCCTCATGCCAAAGTGAACGGGATCATTCATCCTCTTATCAGGTGAGTTCCCCCTCCTCACACACACACACACTCCCCCCACTTTACCTCTCCCTCTCTCTCCTGCCCTTTGTCCTCCCCGACAATGGGGCGATCGGGGGTGAGGGGGGTATGAAGGGGTGAAGGGGCAGTAAAAGAGAAAGAAAGGTGGTGTTGATCCCTCGTTCTTTACGGAGAGATGGTTCAGGTAAATAGGGGCCTTTTTCTCCACTTTGCTTTGTTGCAGCTTCGGAGGCACAATGAGGTGGTTTGTGTGTGTGTGTGTGTGTGTGCGCGACCCTGAACACAGCCCCCATGAATCCCACCTATTTAACATTTATTATATCTTATGTGAAAATCACTACTGGAAATTTTTGATGCAGAGGTTTGTATTTCTGTTTCTCAAGAGGTGAAACTACTCTGATAAGTGCAGGACGGGCAAAAAAAATGATGCATTTAATTCCAAACTTTTGGTCCCAGACCTTCTGAATTTTAATGCAGCATTTTGTTTAGTGCAAGCTTAAAAAATGTGAGAGATGTACAGGATGTAAAGTCAAAAAGAAAAAACAACATAAACAGTAATATTTAAAGTCTTAAGAGTAATTTATCTGTCATACAGTATAACTCCTCATGTGGGCAACCAAAAGTTTATTTCATGCTTTTTTTATATACATTTTTATCAAAGAACATGTGATGGAATCGGTTATTAAGGTCTCAAGAAATTCTACATAGATTATTTTCAGAGTTTTTGAGAAAATCAAACTGCAAAATGGGGCCACAAATACTGGATTAAAAAAAAAAGATGATGAGGACCCCGCATACCAATGGGCCATTAATGTGCTGGTTATATCCAGCTGTGTTTTTAAGTGTTTTACTTTGAGTTGTACACTGCTGCCCTTTTTCTTTTTCCTTTTTTGTTTTTGCATATTTGAAGCCATTCCACCTTTAATCTAACTGTAAATTAGACCAAAAATAATTCTAATGGCAACATCAAGCATTTATAGATACTGTTTAGACGTATAAAATGAGGAGTTCCAGCTTTGTAAAGTTTTAACACAAAACTCAAACACCTGAAATACAGTGAAGTGAACATTTTTTTCAAAGAGCCATAACACTCAAATAGACGCGCTCCCTGCGGTCCGGCCTGAGGTTAGCTTTTCAGTGACCCGGGGAGGCCCAGAGCTGTCAGCGCCCCAGGGAAGATCTCCGACTGCTGGGGGAGAGAGTCACCTGCACCCCCCCCCCCTTCTCCTGTCCTCTGGATGAGATCAGAGAGCTGAGAGTGGAAGGTGAGGACAGAGAGCTGCTTTTCTCCCACACTACGCTTCAAACCTCGAACACAACGTGAAATTCTGAACTTAAATGCAACAGAAGAAAAAAGTTTGAATCTAATCCAGATGTTTACTCAAATAATGATCAATGGAGGCTCAAACATAACAGCGAGAGGAAACTTCTCCACCTCCTGTACATCACTGACATCACAAGTAACGAATAGTGAGGAGGTCAGAGGTCACGAAAACAACCACTCAACCACAAAGTCCCATGAGTGTTTGGGAACTTCTGGGAAAATCTGTAGGGAAAAAGGAAAAGTATTTTTTTTTATAGCACAATAAGATATTTTAATAGATTTGCAAGTTACACATTAACAGAATTAAATTAGTCATCCTACCAGACAAATGTTCTGTGGCAAAGGTCAGAGAGAGAGACACACAGTGTGCAGGTAACTCTGTGTGTGTGTGTGTGTGCATGTGTGTGTGTCCTGAGCTCTGAAAGGGAAAGGCTCCATTAAAGCTCACCTGTTCTGACCCCTGCAGGTATGTTACCTTCCTTTCATTCATTCATTCTTTCATTCTCCTGCGCCTCCCTTCCTCCCTCCATCAGCGACCTGGGGCAGCGCTTTGAACTCACAACTGCAGCTCTGTGAGTGTGTTTGCGTGTGTGTGTGTGTGTGTGTGTGTGTGTGTGTGTGTGTGTGTGTTTGAGCGAGAAAGAGCCAGAAACAAGCAAGAAATAGAGACACTGATAAACAGAGAAGGATGAGGACAAAAATGTCTCATTTTCACAACAAAAAGTGTCCATTTGTATGATGATGATGGTGTGTGTGTGTGTGTGTGTGCATATGTGTGTTTGTCTGGATTACTACAGATTTAAACTAATGCTCTGCCTAAGGTGTTTGCCAACTATTGTTCCTAGTAATGCTGGCATGGATGCATAGGATGCATGCCTCTCAGCAAGCTTAATGTGTGTGTGTGTGTGTGTGTGTGTGTGTGTGTGTGTGGAGGTAACATCCCTGGCAGCTATAAAGATCTTATCTCGACCTTTGTCAATATGGTGTGGATGTTTGTGTGTGTGTGTGTGTGTTTACAGCAGACTGTTTCCACTCTAATGCAGATACATTTAAAAAACTTTGTTTTTGTGTCACATGGTCACAAAAACAAAACACACTCTGGACTGAAACACCGAAGACATAAAAGATGAAAATGTTTCCATCCTTTTGCACTCAGCATCAACAATTTAACAGAAGCTATTTGCCCTTTTCTGCTTTTCACAAATAAGTCAAAGAAGTTGATGAAGAAGCTGATCTGAGGTTGACATCTTTCAGGCTACTGGGACTTAAATAATCATTCAGAAAAGAACCTGAAACGTTTGTGTCACATGCAAATAGGTGCAACATAGGACTCAGAGTCTTACACAGCACAGTTTTGTGCACATTAGTTCCCGTGTTTTGAAGCTGATCCGAGTTTACATCATATTTGGAATAAGGTGTTTACATGGAACATTAGTGACTCAGTCCCATGTTTACATGATGATAATAGGATCCAGGTGTCTGATCCACTGCCTGCACGTGTGTCTTGATTACTCAACACCTCGGCCAATCATTTCTGACTGAGTTACCTCAACAGTGGAGTATGAAAAGAGTTTGGTTTCCTGCTGGCTGAGGGCAGCTGCATTCACCACCAAGCTCGATTTAGCTTTTCCATCACACTTTCCACTGGAGGTCTTTTAAAGATGTAATACCGTGCTTCCACAATAACAACAACACAAAGTAACAAAATAACCAGCACTCTCCAGACATTAGATCAAAACCAGGATGCATGAAACTCACACTAAAAGACTCAAAAGATGCCCAGAAGGGAAGCAAGAGGTGGAGATGTTGAGAAAGTTTCACCTCGATGCATCAATGGATCAACCAGTAGTTCTCATTTTCATTCACGAGAGGAATCAGGCCGTGATCGCCCCATTTCCAGGACCATAATGTCAGTCAGAGTGTTAACATATGACATGCAAAGATTAAAAACATCGCAGGAAGTCGAGAAAGAGTTGAGAAAAGTCGCAGTAATTTTAAGGAGACAGCTTCGTCACGTCAAACTTTGTCTGCGATCGTTCATTTTCTAAACCAACACAGCTGATCGTGATCTGTGTTTATGTGTCTGCTGCCTCCGAAGCGTAAACCAGCCAGTGGATTGTCTCCGTTCACGACAACACGCGGTGCTTAAAATGAAATTAACTCACTTATTTTTTATTCATTTAACTGTCAAACAACTGAAAGTAAAATGAATCATCTAAACGGAGTCTGGTTAGGACTTCGGAGGCAGACTGCCAGAGCGGTGCTTGAAAATGA
Organism: Ctenochaetus hawaiiensis; assembly: GCA_029783645.1. NCBI lineage: Eukaryota > Metazoa > Chordata > Actinopteri > Acanthuriformes > Acanthuridae > Ctenochaetus > Ctenochaetus hawaiiensis. Next base: position 1,891,956 of record JAPZDY010000025.1, read on the forward strand.
CCGAATCCTCTCTGGATTGTGTTAATGGAGTTTATAAAGAAGAAAACACAGGCTAAGAGAGGATGGAAGGCCAGGAACCAGGCAGAAGATTGATTTGAATTTTTCCACTGAAGTAAACAGTTGTATTATTTTGTTTACGTGCTGCTCCGTCTTCTGGGACATTTAAGATGAAAATGAAATGGAATTAAACTCAAACAAATGACACAAAACTAACAGAAAAGATTGAAGAGCTATTTGTAGTTTTCATATTTTAATGTAAACTTTTAAAAAATCCCTATAAACTAAAGCAAAGACAGAAAATACAAATTAATCTGCTTCACATTAAAGATGCATTTGACTGTGTGGTCTCTGCAGCAGGGTTGTTGGCTGTTCAAAACCTAAAACAACCAGAATGCATTGCATCTTACAACACCAATGAACGCTCCTCCTGATTGGTGTCATGAGGTGAGTTGGCCAGTGCTTGGTTTTGGGTCATTGGTTTTTGAAACGGCAAACAATATGGCAGCAACTTCCTGTTCACAAATATTAATGCTAAAGCTGAACAAGAC
>JAPZDY010000025.1:1914206-1938878 GCA_029783645.1 Ctenochaetus hawaiiensis
TTTTTGCCTTTTTTTCTCTCTCACACTCTCCATCCCTCTTAAACCGCAAAAAAGCAGAAGTGTTTTTAAGAAGATGTTGGTGAGTCAGTGTCTGTGTGGTTAGCGCTGTCTAACATAACTGCTATAGTCAGTTAGCGTTATTTGGTGTTTAACAGTCATGGATATATTTTAACTGTTACTATGGAAAACTTTTAGCCTCAGGAGTTCTGACTCTAAAAACAATGAAAGTAGCTTGAAAGCTAACAGTGTTTAACTGCAGATAGATGTCAAATATAACATTTGTAATAATAATTGTGCATTGTAACATTAAATTTTCACTTTCATTTGGAGTAAAAGTCTGAAAAAAATACATCTGAAGGCTGTAATGCTAAAAATGCAGGCCTATTTGTGTTGTGAGTTAGCTAATGCTTGCTGATTTTGCTAACTAGGCTAAATGCTAAATTCATGCTAATCCCTGGTTTATGAGTCATTGACACATCTAATGCCTTGCTAATTGCCAATCAAGCTAAATGCTAAATTTATGCTAATCCCTGGGTGATGAGTCACTAGAGCAGTTTATGTTGGGCTAATTGCTAATTGAGCTACATGCTAAATTCATGCTAATCCTTATTAAAGAGTGTAATGGGTCACGTCATAAGATGCTTCACAGAAACACACGTTGCTTAATCTGTGAGAAGCAAATTAAGAAATTCCTGTGCAGCTGCTCTGTTCCTTAATATGAGTAATGTGTGTGTGTGTGTGTGTGGGGGGGGGGGGGTGAGAGAGATAACTTGGAAATAATCACAGCAGATTACAGACATCTGTTCAACATGAATCAGTTTTGGTGTTCTTATCAGCTGTGACAGCTGATGTCATGAAGCAGATGAGGTGGTTTCATCATTTTGCCACCATAGTTTATAACCTTTTTTTTTTAGTGTGGCTGATGTAGAATACATCACTTACATTCAGGGGTCTTAATGCAAACAGCACAGATAATACAAACGAGTTACTTTTATTCCAACTAGCTACTTTTTAAGGACCTAAAAGATTCCTCCAGTGTGCTGTTTTTGCTTTGGATCATTACTGAATGATCAGGTTGCAACTTCTTTCTGTCTGTTTACTCTCTCAGCTCTCATTGTATGTTTTTTGGCCACAGAAAGTAATTTTTTTCAGACTGACCAAAACAAATCTGGAAGAGACAAAATATCAAACTTCTAAAACCTGAAAGACACTTTGACATTACATGACTTAACATGACATCTGCTGTTGACTCTCTGACCATCATTCAGTGAACAAGTTCAGTAACAGCACACAAGCACGCAATCAAATTTTCTCCCAACTGTTTTTAGGAAATATTAAGTGTATCGGTGGAAAAACCTCAGTGTTTTTGTGTTTTGTACGACTAAACTCAGTATCTGTGCTGAGAATCAGCAGCTCTCGGCCCAGCTTCCCTTCGATCTTTTACATTCTTCTTGTTTCTGTTATTGATTAAACAACATTTGCTTTATGTTCTTCTTTTTTCCACATTAAATGTTGTGTCATACACTTGTTTTGTGACAGCGGCTACAAGCGATTCATGCACAAACGCATATTTAAACTAGCACGTAAATACATTTTTATAGAGAAAAGATGTGCTTTTTAAAAGTCAAAACTTACAAAAGACTGAAAAATCTGTCAGGAAAAAAGGAAACACTCAGAGAGCAAAATGCATCCAAATTGAGTTCAGTGTGAATGAGGCTTGCATGCATTAATTGTGTTCACAGAAGTACCTTTATTTCGATTCAAAAGCCTGTAAACCACAAATCTAGGCCAAGTGGCACTGAAGCAACCGCCCACCTTCTGGATAAGAACAACAAACTCACGACGAACCATGTGAGAGTGATCGAGCTGCACGCCACCTCATGCGTGTTTGTGTCTGTTTTGTAATCTGCATTATAGAAACACACAAAAAGGAACTGGACAGTATTGCCAACACCACATGCCAATCACTGGTTGCCAGATCTGAGGGAAAATCCCCCTTAAACACAACCAGGCCATTGATGGTAAAATGGCTCCCAGACCAGACAATAAAAACCCATTGGAGGAGAGGAAGTGATGTCCAGTTCTTTGATGCCAGTTTTGAGGACAGTCTCCGCGTGTGGCACGTATATGACTGTGTGTGAGTGTGTATGTGTTTTTGTGTGTTTGTGTGTGCATCAATGTGGGTGAACGCAACTGTGCTGCATGTATGTGTGTTTGCACGCCTTGTTGTCTGTCATTCCGCCTGTGAGCAACCGCTGTTTACATACACAGAGTTGAGCAGGGGTGGCACTTTGTGTGTGTGTGTATGTGTTTATATGTGTGTGTGTGTGTGTGTTGATGGGGAGGCAGGGGTGTTAGCAGTCTTTGGATTTCAGTGGTTAACCTCTAAACTTTTTATTTTTTGGAGGATTTGAGGATCGGTGGGGGGGCACTCGAGCATCAGCGCTGGTGTGTGGGCACGTTATGTTCTTTATGGGCCCGGAACAATCAGGAGGGGAGGAAGTGAAGGGTTGGGGTGGGAGGAAAGCGGGTAAGGAAGTAACTGCCCCCAGTGTGCAACATATATACCCCCCTACCACCACCGCCGCCGCCACCACCATCATCCCACAATCCCCCTCCCAAAAACACCCTCACACCACCACCACCGGAGGGAGAAGAGGAGACTGCCGGACCACAGACCACCCAGAGAGGTGGAGACAGACAGAGATACAGACATAAAGACAGACAGACATTAAGATACAAGATTGACAGACAACCAGGCAGACTGAGGCCATTTTACATGAATTTGAAAAAAAGCAAAGGGAAGAGATTTAAATAAAGGAAGACAACAAAAAATGATTGACAGAAAAAAGGGAAAGAATCAAGAAGCAGAAGAGAAAAAAGAGAAGAAAAAAAGAGCTTAAATTAAACATACTTCTAGAGATTTATTTAAAATGCATAAGTCCATCAGTAAATAATGTTAGTTGGCTCATAACGACGCATACAGAATAAACTTTGCTCATGTCAAAGCAGATCGAAAGAGATGAAATAGAGATAATGAGCTTCATGCAAAAAACACCTTTTTTTCACCTTTTTTTCGGAGGCTTGCATGCAGAAAACATCCATGTCAGATTTGACAAATTTTCTAAAGGTTACAGCAGACAAAAAACAGCAAATTTTGTGGTGTCTTTTGTTACTTCTGCACTCAATGACATGTTGTCATCACAGAGTCAAGATGCAACGAAGAAAAGAAAATTATCGCTACAAAATTAGTGACAAGGAGACAAAAAGGGAACGAGAGAAAACCCTTAGTTACAAGTAATTCTTCACCTTAAGGTGCAAAGGAGGATGATAGATTTTAAGTGAGGAGACTATGAGATTTTGGCAGTATTTCACACTTGTTCAGATGCTGAACTGGTGACACTAATCTTTTGTCTCCATTTTGAAACTTTTCCTCCTGCTCAGATATTCTGTGCTGCAGAGTTGAACATACGTGTGACGCATCCACGTTTTAAAAGTTATAGCTCGGTTACAAAAACATTCATATTTGAATATTTACAGTCCTGACAAGCTCTTTGAGTTTGCTGAAACTGAGCTTCAGGTGATGGCTGAAGTGTGATGAAGCTCTCCATCAGTCCTCTGTACTCTGTGGAGTTAGTCTCTGATCAGGTTTTTCACAGGAAGTTGTTTACTTAAAATATGTCAATATAGTGATAACTTTCATTTCGGACAAAAAAAAACGACATAAACTGCAGTTTTTCTGGTCGATGGAGGCAAACGATGGCAAAGCAGTAATTCTAGTTTTATTTATTTTTATTTTATTGACGGTTTCTTATTTAAACTCCAAATTCATTCGAACTAGACACTGTAATTCTCAAGTCAAACAAGAGGTTTACCATCAGTGAAGGGGACCAAGACTGCTTTATACAAAAAAAGTCTGAATCACTTGTGAGTTTTGTCAGAACCAAACAGAAACTGAGTGGGGCCTGACGAGTGAGGAGAATACAGTAACAATAGCATGTAGAAACATTAATACACCATGAAAGAAAAAAGATGGAAGACACTGAATAAGAAGCGAGACACAGAGACACCAGAGAGACAGACGAGAAAAAGGGCTGTCAGGTTGGATGAGGGGCTCAGTGCTGTGACTGTTGGTCCCAGGAGGAAAAAAAAAAACAAAAGCTCTGTGCTCATGTCTTTTATTTCAAACATGTTCAGACACAATAGAGGTCTGTTTGTCCGTGAGGCCTGTTTTCATTCTCCGCTGGTTTTTGGACATGAGTTGTACTTCAGAGAACATAAAGAACTTAAGAAAGATGGAAGAGCCAAGTGTGGGATCTCGTTTACCCTCATGTGTCTCTCATGTTGTACAATAACAAGCATTTAACAGCCATTTCAGGTTTCAGCCGTGCCCATGTTACACCGCTGCCAGCCAGCCAGAAAAAAAGGCCCAGTGACTGAAGACCTGTCAAAGCTGGTGTGCATTAATTTGTAGGAAAATTAGGATTTCTGATTCAATAATTCACAGAAAATGTCTATAAGATGTAAATTTTTTTCACTTGTTTTGCAGTTTTGTTGCAAATGTGTATGTAATGATGTGTTTGCATCATTTTTCTCATAGTTTTCATCTATTTACACTTTGTGTGTGTGTGTTGATGTGTGCATAAACCGTCTCTGTGTGAGATTGTTTTTAGAGTGAATGTACGTCTATGGTGTCTGTACGTCTCTGAACTGTACCTACTGTGTGTGTGTGTGTGCATATATGGCTGTATGTGGGTAGATGACAGAGTTTTGTGCTCACCACATCAGTGTTAGCAGTGTGTGTGTGTGGTTTCCTCCACCTCACCGCTGCCTCCTCCACTCAGCCTCACCGCTCCTCTCTCTCTCTCTCACACACACACACATTGCATTGGTAGTATAGTGTGTATGCATGTATTCCTGTGTGCAGGGACACATTGTCTTGTGTTCACGTAGCATCTTGATTGATATGTTTGGTTCTGTTTTTCAGCATCATTGTGCATCAAAGCAGCCATTTAAATAAATTTCCCTCCTCAGATGAGCTCAGTTGCTTTATGTTGACTGCTTCTATCACTATAACAGATTCAGAGCTCACCACAGTTAGTCTATATTGTGATGTTTGAGTGTGGTATTGTATTTTTTTCTTCCTGGGTGCCAGCCTGGTACGGTTGTGATGAAAGCTGCAAAGTTACATATAACTTGTACCACCCTTCATCCTACTACTTCAGAAAATAACTGAAAAATCTATCATGTGCATTAAAATTTAAGTTTAAAATGCAAAATAAATTAACACTACTGGAGCATAAAATCTAAGTGTTAAATGGCATTTAGATGCATAATGATGGACCATGAAAACAGGTTACATATAAGTCATGTGTGTGTGTTTTATATGTTTGCTGTTGTTATGTTTTGCCTTTAAAAAAAATTACAACAAGAAACAGTGTCCCCTCTTGATCCTTGTGTCTCTAAATATGAGATGTGACCAGAGGAAATCAGAGGAGAGGAAGCTCTGGCAAAAAAAAGAGGGAATGATGAAAATAGCACAGAGTGAAGATGGAGACATTATCGTCGCTCACAGACGCAGGGTAAGTCCGAAAATCTGTCGATTTTCTCAGGGGAATTCAAGGAAAAGTAGGGAACTTTACAAATGAGTCACAAAACAGAAGTAAGGTGGAATGTGTTTAATAAACTCTTCCATGCATTTGTCTTTGTTAGATTGTCTCCAGATGTAAAAAAAAAAAAAACAACAAAAAAAACAAAAAAACAACAACACTGACCAACTGGAAAGAAATATATTTTTGGCAAGAGAAACAAGTCATGGGAAACTCTTAACCTTCTTTTCAATCTGTTAACACCTTCTTCTCCTAACTTTCCTCTCACTCTTTCCTGTCTGACAGAAAAAGCAGAAATACTTTTTTTGGGGGGGGAGGAAGGAGCGAGGGAGGAAGAGGAGAGCTGGAAAGTCCCTTTATGGATCAAGGTCAGTTAGTTCCACATGTCCATCTGTCTGACTGTCTGACTCACACTGCTATCATACAGACGAGTCAAGAGTCAGGTGATACACATGACCAGTAAAAATATATGTAAGTAATGGAGATAAACTGGGAAATATTACCTCGTATTTACTAGAAATGGACTGAGGAGGCTCATGTTCATGTTACAGTGTGATTCTTGCACAGGTTTATCTGGAAAAACCGTGCCTGTGCATCAATCTTTGATTCTGTCATTCATTTGCAAGCCTTCTCTTATTGCTGCAATGCTGTCTGTCCCTCATCTGATACTTCCTGCTCACATGGCATACACCTTTGCAATGCACCTGGATTTGCAAGAATCCATGATTGCATGATCGCAAGGATTTGCAAATCCATCCCGCAGTGCTTCACACCTGCGTCAACTTGAGGGTGCAGGTCTACACGTAGGAAAAAGGAACGATGTTTTACCTCTAAACCTTTGGTTGAACATCATGATGAAGGCCTCTTAAATTACTGAGCAGTCTTAATGACCATCGTAATCTAATTTTCAGACTATATCCTGACACTACATGCCAACATATATCTCATTTTTAAATAAACTTTAATTAAATAATTTTGAGAGAGCAGGCACTGAAGTCTGTTCTTTTTTATCTGAAGGCAGTTTGTAACTAGACCACCAATGAAATGGACTGAGCACATTCGAACAGGGAAAGTTAGCAATTAAACCCAATCACAAAATCAGTTTACAGTCTTTCATAATAAGCTCAAACACCTTGTTTAAAACTAGCTTGGTGGATTTAAAAAAACTCTGAAACTGCACCGTTCTGTGCAGCTCTGCGAGACAGCGAGAGAAACAAAACATCTTCAAGGTAAAAAAGTAAACACTTTGGCCTTTCTCCTTTCAAATTTACTCCTTTATGGAGAGGAAGGTAAAAGCAGGTTGGGTATTTCCCAACATTACAATGTTATTTAGGTAAAATTCCAAGATAAATAAGCAAACTTTCCAGGTCATAAAACATGACAGATGTGTGCAGCATCACATTTGACAGACACCGCTTATGTAAAGCGGAAAAGATGATTCACTGCTGGTGTGACACAGGTTTGGTTTCGACACAGCAGCTCCGTGAAAAGGTGCAGCAGTCGTGGAAATTATCGAAAAATGTTGTTTATTTCGTCTTCAGATTTATTTTCTGGGGATAAATCTGCAGCAAATTGTGTGAGCGGTCAATTTTCAAATGTGTGTTTCTAGCTTGACTCTTGAAACATTTTTATTTCAGTCACACAGATCATATATTTGTGAGGAACTGCAGAGGCTGATATTTAATGAAACTGAAATTCTCTTTAAAAATGTGAATTTTTGTTTTCACATTTTTCTCAACCACGAGCTCGAACGTCTGATCATCTGGTCGAAGCGATCAGTCATGGTTTCTGGTTGTTCACATTTCTTGGAAGTTGTCAGTTAATGTCAGTTGAACCCACACATTATGCCAAAGTGTGTGTGTGTGTGTGTGTGTGTGTGCGTGTGTGTGTGCACATGACTGTCAGAACTGTGCATGTGTGTAGACTTGTTTTGTGTTCTTGGATGCGTTTTTGTGTGTGTGTGTGTGTGTTATCTGTGAGTCCTGTTTGTACTTCAGGTTAAGGGTGTGTTTCTCTGTTGCTGTGTGTGTGTGTGTGTGTGTGTGTGTGTGTGTGTGTGCGCAGACATGTGTTTGTGGTTTTTCTGACTGTGTGGGCCTCACTCTGCTGTAAGTGATTGTTGCACATGATCTGTGACAGCAACATCAACCTCGCCTCTCTCCCTCTCTCCCTCTCTCTCTCTCTCTCTGTCTCTCTCTCCCTCTCTCTCCCTCTCTCTCTCTCATTAAGGGGTGCGTTTGTTTCAGGTGGTCTTTAATTTTGGTCGTGCTTTTACTTACCGGCTCTGATCAAACCAGAACATTTTCTCCTGATTTCTTCGACTACTGAGATGCTCAATTCCACTTTCAGTACTTGCAGTTATCACAGACACACTGTTTTTTTTTGCCTTTTTATGCAAACAAATGTTTTAAGAGAGATTTTCTCTGTGCTCCTCTTGAGCACATTCAGGAAGATTATTCTTCAACTAGAGAAAAATACAGTGTAAAACCAGAAAGTCAACCAAATGAAAGTGACCACAGACATGAAAGAAAAAGAGAAAAAAGGGCCAAAAGACAAGGTAAGACAACAACTTGGTGGCCATTTTGATCATGAGGGCGGGGAGCCAAGATGGCGGACGTTTTTGATGTGTCTCGTGCAAAGAAACTGATGCTACGCTCGGATGTCAGTTGTGGTTCCAAAGAGACATAATTAATAAAGACATGCGGAGAGAAAAAGGATGCCTCTGATCCTGATGGACAGAAAGTGTGTGTTGTGTTTTAAGTGTGTGTTCTCGCTGCAGCATGAGGATCGGAAGTGAAGATCTTAACCTACAGAGTGAGGACATTTTTAGAAAGTTGGGAAATCTGGGCTGGTTCTTCCAACTTTAAAGGCTCGTTTGAAGTGTAGGACCTTTTTTTAAGGGTTTAGGTCAGAATTAGGTTTATTTTAGAGTTACGGTTAAGCATTTAGTGGTTAAGGTTGGGATGAAATGCATTATATCAGTGAGGATCCTCAGAAGTAATAAAGTGTTTGTGTGCCTGTGTGTGTGTGTGTGTGTCATTGCATAGGAATGTATTGTCAGTCACGCTATCATGTGGATGTTTGTTGTTATTATTGTGGCCTCAGGATTTATTTGTCTTTTTCTTACCATGTGTATCACTAATTCATTGAATCTGGGAGAAATTAACTGTTTTAAGAATTTAATTTTTTTTTTCCAGGGGGAAAATGAATTTTATAGGGTCTAAATTGGCTGATGTTGTCTTTCTCTTTCAGTAAGTTATGACCATCCTGAGATTTAGCATTTAAATGTGTTGTTGCTTTTTATAGTGAGATTCTGACATTTTGAAGAACAAATCAAACTGACCTTGTGATTATTTAAAGTAGATCTTTATGTTCCACTATCAGCAGCTATTTATGTTTCATAATTTAGAGAACATTCACTTCTAAGTGCCCGAAAGAAAATAAGAAAAAGAGAAAAGTCTCTTTCACACATGGAATATATTTCTCACATCTGAGGCCTTTTTAGATATTAGTGCTTGTTGAATTTTCATATTTTATCTCCTCAGCAGCTTGAAATTATGTTTGGTTTAACATAAATTGGTTTTATTGGCTGTTTTGTTTTTTAAGGATGATCACTGAATGATAATTTCACTCTCTCTGTGTGTTTAACATTGTGCTGCTGTTGCTTTTATACTCAGTCACTCGTTCCTTGTTAGTTTTCTGTTTCATTAGATGTTACATAAGCAACTTTCATTGAAATAAATGGTGCACCATTTATAATTCTCTTGCCAAATCCACTGTGGATTTCTGTCACTCTGTTCCACTCACAGCAAAGTCATCCAGTCAAGTTAGTGGGCATAGGTTCAGTTTGGTGAGATGTGACCTGGTGGAGACTGTTTGCAACTACAGGCAGCACAGGAAGCAGCTTTGACTTCATGATATCAGCCTGATAATAACATGATCTGACCGATGAGGGGCGTCAGGATGGTTTCATCCTGTACAGAGGATCATATGTTCTGCTGTTTTACATTTTTTTTCAAAATGTGGTCAGAAAAAAGAGATCCAAATTTAAATTTATGGCCTTTTGTGGAGCATTGGTTATTACTGCTCATTGATTTAATATATTTATATGCAGAAACATCCTCAGAACAAAACAAACTTCATAGAAACATTCAAAATTTCAGGATGTAATGAGTCACTTTTAACTACATCTGCCTCTCCTTAAGAGTCTCCTGGTGTGACACTTAGCTTAGGCGAGTGAAAGGTTGGTACCTGGCACCTCTTTCACAATAACATTATTCAGGTTATGATTGTAAAGTCATGTCTGTCATTCAAGTCACAACAAGAGCTAATGACTCTGTCAGTGACCATCACGGCAGACAGTGTGAACCTGGGGGTTCCTGGCCTCACAACAGCTCTTTGAAATCAGATTTTTTTTATTATTTTATTGAAAATTAGTGGAATTGATGGTAAAAAATGAATGTCAACCCTTTGAAGTTGTGTCAGTTCTGCTTTAATGTGAACATTGTTTTCATTTTCTTTCTAATTCATGTGCACAATTGCAGATTTCTTGAGAGATTCCTACTCACACAGTGTGTGGTATGTCTGTGTGTGTGTGTTGGCCTGTCTTTGCCTGTCTGTCTGTCTTTCAGTCTGTCTGTATCTGTTTTTCTCACTTGTGTTTGTAACGGCAACACACACACACACACAGACACACACAGACACACGCCTACTTGGAAATGGAATAAGCAAGAACAGACATAGTACGACACACACACAGACACACACACTAACACACCCTGCCGACAGTATGTGTGTGTTTGTCTGTAAGGAGAGCAGGTTATTAGTGGTGAAATCCCTCTTGCTTTCGATTGTGTCTGTCTGAGCGTGACTCATCCTGCGGCTCTATTCGAGGCAAATCGCTGCGGCATTAACCATGATTAGTCCTCATTGTTGCCCAGGTTGGGTAACAGACGGTGGTTTTGATAGGGAAAGGAGAGGCAATGAGCCAGACAGTCACTGAGGTCGACGAAATATGCAATTCCCAACCTCGTCTCGTTGCATTTCAGTGTTTCCCAACAGGACCTCAGACGCATTCCTGCGCCAAAACGACACTGAGGTGATGAGTGATGTCACTACGGTCACAGCAGGTGCAAAATCAAAACCAGCTCTGATTAAAGAATCTATTTTTACACAACAACAGACACTCCGTTTCCGTTTATGTTCACCACCCATCCTCCTGCGGTTATGATATGATAGTTGCAACAGTTTTAATTATTTCAGGCTTCATGTTTCTTGTATTAATTTTAACAGATTTTTAGAAATGCATCTCAGAAGAGGCAGAGAAATGTCTAAATGCACAGAAGCAGAAAATATTGAAGATTAGATTTAATTTCAGTTTCAAGAAATGTGCTCAATACCAAGGGGAAAAAAATGTAGCTTCACTCCTTGTTCATAGATTGAAAACTTATATAGTCAAAATGAAAAAATAACTAACCGTTTAGTGTCAAGTTGGCCACTTTTTGGTCACTTTTAACAATAAAATGCACTAAACAGGACATACTATGACTATAATTTAAAATTAAAGCAATATAAAGGATAAACCTGGTGATACTGTATATGTATATAATTGTGTCATTGTCAAAATAATATAAAGATTTCCTCTGAGCCAAAGAGTCCTGTTGCTGTCTTCAGATGCAGACTAGGAACAGGAGTCTGGGAGTCAGTCTGCTGAGAAATGGTGTTGGTTTTTTGTATTGAGAAGACCATGTTTGTGATCAGACTCACATCATCATCACCTGGTTGAAACTTACCTGTTTGTATCTCTCACATGTGAGAAAAGGTGACACCAGTTTATTCCTATAATGAATTAAAACTTGCCCTAACAGACATTTGTCCAGACCTCTGTGAACTTTCCTCTCAGTCATGTTTTTTGCCTGTTTGGTGAAAAATAAACCTTTCCAACACAACATGAGGCTGACTGAAGTTCTAGAAGACAGGCAGGTCTTTTGGTTATGAAAGGAATGAGGTGGTTTCCCCCATTATCTGATTGCATCAAAACTAAAGTTTGCCTTGAGATGATGGACAGGATTTCAACACATGATCCCTCCGAAGAACTTAGAAGGATTACAGGCCTTCGTATGAAACTCTTGGATGAAGGTGAGCAGCGATGCGTGTGCTCCTCAGAGGTTTGTTTGTGTTCTCCGATGGATGCTGTTTAGTATCTTATAGCAACAGCAGGGATTTCATTGATTGCATGACGACGGGGGGAAATCTACCTGAGCTGAACATGCGAGGAAGACCTGCCGCATTTGGGCTCCATTTGCACCTGCCACACCTGAACACAGAGCAGGGTTCACCTCCACGTCACTCAGGCTGTGTGTGTGTGTGTGTGGGGGGGGGTTTCAGTGTCTAGTCTGACTTTTTAAAATGTGTCCGCCCACATATGAGCCTCTCAGTTTGTGTGTTCGCTGCAGTGAGATAATGCACTTATCACACATATCATTTGCTCTTTGTTTCATGCAAACATTCTTGCAGACAGACACATCATCACAGTTTTCATTTTGTGATTGTTTGAAGGAGAGGAGTTACACAACTCTCGTTACATCAGCATGATTGATTCTGCAGAAAGTTTGAGGTTAATAACTTTTGTTCCAGTTAGAAGAAAATTGCACGTCAGCACTGTCTGAGGAAATGGACACTGGCCTTCGTGTAATCACTCAGGAATGTGGGTTTAAAGGCAGCCAACAGCTGCCCTATTTACCTGATTTAGCCAACATGATGAAGGAGGAGCTCAGCGGTCGCCATTTTGACAGGGATGATGATGTCATCACCGCTGTGGACCACTTTTAGAAGATCCAAGATGCTGCCCTTTACAATGAAGGAATCCTCATGATAGCTGGATGTTGAAAGTAAGTGAGCTAGTTTTTTTTTAAATTGACTCATTTTTCTTTTAACCCTTTATGGGGCACTCATTGAAATTCTTTGAAATTACCTTGCCCTAATAGAGTAAAAAAAAATCCAAAAAGTGCATCTATAAGAAATACAAGAAAAACACTTATAAAGTGAAAGAAACACATCTATTTACAAATTAAAACACCATTATTACAACATTATTAAATTAAAACATCGTCACAGTATACGTCATCGTATACTGTGATGTAGAACGATTTGATCTGATCTGTAGAACGCTGATTGGCTGGATGTAAACCACGTGCTTCTCGACCTCACTGAGAGGCGGGAGGGACGCCATTTGTAAGGGGTGCGCAAGTTACCGAAAATGGTTATTCGCCCGATAAATGGTTAAGTCCTAAACTTTTGAATGAATCTATAAGCTTTTTTGTTTCATGGTGGCTCAGAAATATTCAGCTGACAGAGTCAAAATGATTTTATCACACATGTAAAATTGTCCTTTCTGTCCTCTCTTTTCTTTTATTCTATGTATTTATTTTATCTTTCATTTGTATTTCTTCAGTCCACTCGTCCTTTCTCTTGTCCTCCGACTCCTTTGCTTTCTTCCCTTATACTTTACTTCCTTTTCTCTTTCCTCCCTCTTGTCCCTTTCAATCCCACCCCACAGTCCACTTCCCTCTGTCTGTCTCTCTGTCCGTCTGCCTGTCTGTCTGTGTTGTGTCTTCCTGCTTCGTCCTTTCATCCATCAGGTGATGAGGAGGAAGAAGAGGACGAAGGCCCGTTTGAAGTTGGCGTCTGTCCCGAAAATCAGTGGGCACACCTGGAGGCCAAATTGGTGGTGTTGTCCTCCGGTGACACAAACACACACTCTAATACGTGCAAGCACACGCACACATTCACGCTCTCACACACACACACACAGAGTCCCCTACTCGTTTCCTCACACACACACATTTCCATTCTCACATCAAAGTGCATGACTACAGGGCTCGGAAAGACTAAATACCGTTTACCTTTAACTTTACTGACTGATCGGCTTCCTCTGCACCGACACACCAGTGAAAACACACACACACACACACACACTCACACTGACACTCATAGGGAGTCAGCATGCAGATCCTCCAGACTGTTTCAACTGAATGACCCCCCTCCAGCGATGAGAACTGGTTGCATCTCATGTGTGGGAGTGTGTTTTTATGTTTTCGTCTCCGTGTCTTCTTTAACATATTCACAGCGAGGTGTCCAGTTCCTCTGCAGAGGGTCAGAGGTCGCTGTGTGGGTGTTGTGTGCTGCTATACCATGACTCACCTATCAGCTTACCTGTGTTTTAGTGTGTGTGCTTTTATGTGTGTGTGTGTATGCATCCTTCTCTTTACATCACAAATAGGGAGACATAAGACAGAGGTGTTATGCATTGAACAAGTGCAACTTTCCATCAAAGAGGGAGCTTTGATAGGTTTCCTGTCCTGCAGGAGGAGAGAAAACTGAAGGTTTGTAGTTTGAAGTTTTAATTCAGATCACTTTGAAATTAAATTTTAATCATTCTTTTTACAAAAGTCACTTATATTTACTGACAGATCAGATTTGGGTTCATGCATCGTAACCGTGTTCGTGGGAGTGGGAGTTTAATATGTAACTTGATAATTGTAGACACTAGGTGGCAGCGCAGTGCTCGAATACAGCAGGTTTTTGGGCTAACACACTCTGACCTGTTGCGATTCAAAGAGTTGCCGTCTGTATTTCCACTCATTGCGGAATAACATTGTAAAGCAACTGCAGGAGCAAAGTTGCAAACAGTTTCTCCCCTTAAACTTAAGCTTAGATTTAAATATTTTTTATTTGTGTAGTTAATGACACTCGAAAGAATTTTCTTTGTGCACGATAACATTCTCCTGCTGGTGTGTTAGTTTGTTCCTCAGGTGTTTCTCTGATCCTGAAGCTGAAGATGAAAAATAACGTGTATCTGTGTGTACTAAGATGTAATTTTAACCATATCCATTGTCTGGAGAAAACAGTTTTTAAAACATAATATTAACTCTTTGGGCCTGAGAGGGACATCAAGTCATTTAGATTAAAAAAGTTAAAATGAAGTTATAAACCATTGTGTTAAATTCACAGTCAAGGTTCTTTTGAATTTGTCTGATTTGAATTCAGCAGATTTTTGACTCCAGTATAACTCATCATGTTCACACAGATATATAGAATATAATGTGAACTATCATTAAAAAACTGGTATTTTAAGGTTTTCTACAAATCTATAAAGCATATAATCTAAGTATAGCTCTCACATGCGTTTTTGTTGCTGCTCCACAGAAACAATAGTTACTCTGTGGATATTCACAGTGTTTGTGTTTATGTCTGCTGTCAAACAGTGAAGTCCTGTCTGCTCTGCTGTGTCGCAGAGATCCTGTTACGTTTCATCCTGCATCTACTGTGTCAGTTCTCCTTTGTGTCACAGTCCCAATATGTGTCAGCAAGTCAGACAACCAGGTCACATGACACGGACCTGATGAACCTGCAGAAATATTCTGATTCAGAAATCGGTCAGAATAAAAAAGATCTGAAAACGTGATAATGGCGATAACATGATGTCATTAATGGCCATGGTGAGGAAATAAAGCAGATAGAGATGACCGCTGGTTTTTAATGACTCAAGTGATCGCAGTCATCAGTGGCTCTCACAGGGTTTCGCCACAACATCACAAGTGCAGATTTAACTCATGACCTCCATCTCATGTGATCCCTCACTCCGTTTCCCATCATCCCCATCTCTGACCGCCATTACCGACACTTTGCATGTGCATGAAGTCTACCCAGCAACATCTCCAAGAGTTGGGACACTGTGTGAAGTGTAAATAAAAACAGTTTGCAAACATCTGCAACCAAGCTGAAGAAGAAGAATCATCCTTTATCAAATCATGTGCTCACAAAGTGGAGAACCTTGCTCCATCCTTGCTTTAGAGCAACTGAACCTTTCCTGAATGCACCTTTCATACCCAATCATGACACCATCACCTGTTACCAATTAAACTTGTTCACCTGTAAAAAGTTCCAAACTTTTTGTTTTGGAGTGTTCCAACTCTTTCCCCCCAAAAAAAGTGCTTGCATCAAATTTGGAATAATCATATATTTTCAAAAATCAATGGAAGGGAAAAAATGATTAAGTCTAATGTAAGTTAACATAGATAATTTGGTTTCATTTTGACATTAAGTCATGCAAATTCTTGCTTGCAGTTGCAACATGCACATTACAAAGCAGCACTCTGTTCGTGTGCAACAGGAAGTTTTGACTGCACCATGTAACAGTTAGAACAAGCAGACCTCGAACCACCTGAATGTGTCATGCATCGTCTCTTCTTTGTATTTATATTTGATTAAGGTAAAGTCTACAACTACCCGGAGTAGATGGATGTTTCATTATTTCAACCTCACTTATTCAGTACTTTATGTGCACTTTTAAATGCAGCAACATGGTTTTAAGTTGTTTCATTTTGATTATTGTTGAGGGGGAACAAGTCCTGTGCTGTCTCCAAATTAAATGCCTTCATTTTTTTAAAGGAAATTTTCATCTTGATTTGGCTCTGACTAAATAATAATTTCCAATTTATTAACTCCCTGAGCTATTTCCAACCTCTATTTTAGTCCTTTCTCAACAAATGCACTGTTTACTCTGAGAGACCATGACGTCCAGGTGTTTTAAGAGATCACTCAGCCTTTTATTTAAAGAAATAACACTATATACATATATATATATATATATATATATATATATATATATGTCACCTGGGTTCAAGTTGGAAAATCCCGAATCAATTCAGCTGATGATTGATGACACATTCAGTTCAGTCAAGCAGACAGAAACAGACCTCAAACATGACAGAGATAAAAGGAAAAAGGTAGTGTGATTTTTTTTTTTTTTTCAAGAGTCACATGTTGAGGTTTTGGTTCAAATTTCAGAGCGTGAAACCCAACAATGTCATGAGACAAATCGCTCTGACCTTACACGGGATGTTTTTGTCTGTCAGGTGTTTTCACTCACACACGCTCACACATACACACACCCACACACACGCACACACACCTACTCAGAGCAGACAGCCCTTTAGGAAATGGTTGGCTAACTGCTTTTTATTTTGTAAACATGTTGATGTTTCACAAGCCAATCAGAGCGCAGATTTATAACACATAGGAGCAAAGGCATGTTGGTGCGTGCTGTAGTCACGCAATAACAGCACCCAACACACACACACACACATGAACCCATGCACACCCACATACATAACAGAACAGATGCAAAAATTAAAATGTAGCTGAAGACACTAACGTTTAGCTTTTATTCACCTACAGCTCTCTCTCCAACACACACACACACACACACACACACACACACACAGACGTAAATAGTTAGCCACTGGTTGTTCCCAGAAATCAAACTCAATCACAAAGAGATGACAGCCAAGGCCCTCGGGACACAAAACACATATCTGTAACTGTACAAAACAGACAAACTACCAGTTTCGGTGATTCAGTATAATTCATTTTAAATACATCAGCAATACAGTTTTCCCTTACATGACTTTCACAAGCTGCTAATTATCAGGTTTAATCGCTCCATTTTCCCTTTTTCTTACCCCATTAATCAGCACAGCAATGTTCACTGGAATATCAAAGTGCAGACACAGCGACAGGCAGAACTGTGTGTCTAATAATTACCAATAACACGAGCTCCACAGATTTATTCATCTCTTTTAACGAGGCTTCAAGAGGACCAAAACACAGCCGCATGAATCAAAACAGCCACACCTTATTTCAGTGTAAACCCACAGACTGGTGGTGACACACGACTGTACGGGTGAAAACAATGAAGGTCGTGCTGTTTTCAAGACGTTTTAGATAAGTCGCTCAGCGTTCGAATGCATTCTGCTCTGACTTGAAGGGAAAACATGTAAGTCTCAGTCTGATTAAATGCAGTCTTTACATTTATAGGACAGACTCCTCAGATGTGTGACAAGAAATTCAGCTTTAAGGTGAAAATTGAAAGGTTTGCATCCAGAGGAATTAATAAACTTGCAGTTTGCACTTGTTATTAGATTCAAATCCTTTCATTAATCTAAGAGACTATAGATTTGTGTAAAATATAACACAAATCTGAAGTTTTCCAGGGATACGTGCAAACCAGGGTCGTCTTTTCTTCAGCCAAAGGGCTAATGTACCTGAAACTGTTTGTCTGAAATCACCAGAAAAAGAAAAAACTTTCCACTTTTGCAGTTTAGTTCAAACAATAACAGTTAAAGCTAATAAACAGATCATACTTATGCATAAAGCATCAATAACATTTTTATTGAGCGCAAACAAGAATGTTTTTCTCATTTTAAGTCTCATTTAAGACACTTTCCATATCAAAGAGTGATTGAACTGATCAGGGATCAGTTTGAAGCGCTGCTGAATGATGATGTGAAAATGAATGCATCCATTTTTTTCTGTCAAAGGAACAACAGGCCTTTCAAAACGGGAAACAGTCAAATGTGCTTTGAGCCTCATTAGCTTAATAGAGATTACTGTGATAATGTTGTAATATCATCTCTTATGCACAAAGATTATAAGATTGATTATATAATCCATGAAACAGCTGCTCCCAAGTTACAGGGGGAGATTACTAACGTGTCAGAAATGTCTGAAAGTTCTCTTTTCTCTGACAGCGCAGGTCGAAAGAGGCGAAATAAACTTGGACGCAACCACAGAAATAATCAGATGAACACTCCTTTATCAACTGTCATCCTGTAAATCTGTGTGTGTGTGTGTGTGTGTGTTTCCACCCACAACAAGGAGCTGTCCAGCTCCACCTGCATCACAGAGAGCAGTAAGTGTGTCTGTCACAATAAACAGTACATAGGTGTGTCATGTGACCTCGGTATGTTATGTAAATGTCTGGTTTTGACTCATGACATCATCTCATATCACCTGTTCTAACGCATCCTGTTCTGCTCTGTTTAATTGATCCATTTCTGATTCTGATTTGTTCTAAATCTTGCTCAGCAAAGCGGTCAAACTGGAAGTCTTAAAACTGATATTTACTTCAGTGCTTTTCCTCGATTTGTCTGCATCAGATGACATAACGGCAGGCGGTCGGCAGCCAGAGCTGCTAACGTTGCTGCACTGAGCTGAAGCGACTCATCAGATGGTTCTTTAAACAGAACCATCAGAGAGGTTCTTGCAAAGTGTTTGGAAAAGGGCAGGCAAAGACTGAATTACTTCAGGAATGAGAGTTTTCATCCAACATCTATCAGTGTGTCAACAAAAGAGTTCCTCGCTGTCAGCAGCACTCTTTTCTCTCTCTACTTTCTCTGACCTTTGCCCTCTGACACACTTTACTTGCCTTATTATGGCATTTAAAAAACAATCACAACCTATAACCGGCCACTGTCAATGCTTATTGTTTAATCAAAAATCAAACCAGTTGTGTAGAAGTCGTCTTTCTCATCAGAAGGAGAGGAACCTGGTTGCCAAACAGCAGACCGCTGTCGAAGGCCACTGTTTACTTCCTGTTTTAACGGGCGAAACTGGGTCATTTTAGTGAGATGTCAGGGACATTTTTCCAGCTGTTTTTTTTTTTTTTTTTTTAGGCCAAAGCACGTTTGTTTCCTTTGTGGTTTTTGTGTGTAAATCAAACCAGGTCACAACCACGGCGCTGTCACGAAATAAAACCGAAATTAAAATTTAAAGAAACCTGAAGGTGAACATACCAGTGATTCATCGAAACTTGAAATGCCAACTGATTATGTAGATTTAAACACAAATCCAATTTGGCTGCTTTTTGTTTCGTGTGTGTGAGTCAGGTCTGTTTGGCCAATTTTATCATTTTTTCCAGATGAACGCATGAAGAACGATGATATCAGCACCCAAACTGACATTAGTAAATTAAATCATAAGCAGTATCACTTGTGGTTTGCATGATGTCTTTGTGACTGTCACCTTGTTGACTCTCTCTGTGTGTGTGTGTGTGTGTGTGTGTGTGTGTGTGTGTCAGGCTAAGCTGTGTGGCAGCACTGAGTTATGTCCATATCTGCTGTGTTGTGTGTCAGCGCTCGCCCTTGGTAGGAGATGAGTTGTGTGAAAAGGGGGGATTTCAGCCCAATCCTGCTCCTGACTGGCAACCCTTAAATCACTCGGCACTTGTGGCCCCGGGGTCACGGCAAAACCAGGACTGCCAGATTAGATGAAAACCCACTCTCTCCATCCATCTCTCTTCATCGGCCTCTGATTGGAAGGAGGGAGGTGGGTGAAGGATGGAGGGATGAAGAAAACAGGAAGGAAAGGAAAGATGGAGAGAGTGATGGGTGTCAGAGGGGATGGAAAAAAGAGGAGAGAATCAACAAAAAGAGGGTTTGGAGAGAAAAAGGAGAGGACAGTAAAGGAAAGAAAATAATAAAAAGTAAAGAAAGAGGTAAGTGGAAAGAAAAGGTGAGAGGAGGGAAGGAAGGGAGTGATGAATAAGAAAGAGGGATGATAATATATGACAGAGGGGTGAGAGGTGAGGTGAATGAAAGAAGGGATATGGACGGAGTAAAAGAGTCAGAGGAGGTGAAGATAAATATTGGAAAGCTGATTACAGAAATAAGGGAAGGTCAAACACACGCACACACGCCCACACACACAAACACTAAAACGTATGTCTCATTCAATGCCCATCAACCCTTTTATTTCATTCTTTCTTTCTTTCTCTCTTTTCAAGATATTTTAAAAGCCTTTTGACATAAAGTGTGTTTTAAAAGCTGCACATTAAGCGACGTGTTTAAAGGAGGTTAACTGAAGAGCTTTTTTTTTAGCATCTTTCAGGTCATTTTAACGTTTTTTCAGCACATTTACAGACTGTTGTCATCGAGACATCTCATCAACCTTGTTTCCAGCTGCAAAATGCAGCTGTTTTGAGCCCCGAGGTGCCTGTCAAGCAACAAATGGCAGAACGGCAAACACCAGCTGAATGTCTGCTGAAGCTAAACAGATATTTTTTAGTGTTTAA
The DNA here is from genome assembly GCA_029783645.1 of Ctenochaetus hawaiiensis. Classification (NCBI taxonomy): domain Eukaryota; kingdom Metazoa; phylum Chordata; class Actinopteri; order Acanthuriformes; family Acanthuridae; genus Ctenochaetus; species Ctenochaetus hawaiiensis. Next base: position 1,934,730 of record JAPZDY010000025.1, read on the forward strand.
TCTCAGAGAAACAGAAAACATAAACTTTCAGTTTTTTCTTGCCGTCCTGTGTTTGTGCAGACTTGCAGTCCTCCTGCTGGCGGCCTGCTTCCATCTTATTGCTCCGTGTGTTTCCAGGTGTGGCTATTAGGGAAAGCCCTGTTGATGCAAGTAGCCTGTGGCTCTCAATATCAGCTGTCAGACTGAGTGACTCACCATGTCTGGCTATTAATGACTCACACACACACACACACACACAGGGCCGTACAATACACACATAGCTGCGCCCACACATAGGGAAATTATTTGTTAATTGCTTTATGCTGAGGGACACACACAGATTGAGGGCATTCCCATGTGTGTGTGACTCAGCGTCTGTGAGCGGCAGACGCAGACGGAGGAATGTAAACAGCGGCGGTTGCTGGTTCAAATCCCCTGCAAAAAAAGAGAGAGAAGACGTGTCGTGGCTCTGCGGCTTTCACCCTGCGTGCGCACGACTGATACCAGCTGCTGTTTACTGTTACACTTTTATTTACCCGCGGTCGCCTGAACGCACCACCTCTCACTTCGACAACACCCTGCTGCACATTCTTCTATCTCTTAGATCAAAGTGTCAGCGGGTGCACGACGGCTCGAACCTGACTGACAAACAACACACAGATGAATAAAATAATAATAATGTTATGGGTTGTGTAATTTTCTGAACATTTCCTGAAGAGAACCACAGTCAGCGGAGGAATTTGCTTACGTACGAGTCTGAAGTATCTGCATTAACCTCTTAACTTCTGTTATAGCACCTTTATATACATCTATTCCACTACATCTGGAAGGGAACTATCTAATCGTTTACAACATTACAATAATCTGACTCCTAAAGTTACAAGTTACATTTAGGAATCACGTAATATTAATACACAAAACACTGACAAGCTTTCATGTTAAAAAAAAATCAAAGTACCCAACAGTGCATGAAATTTGAGCTTAACGATTAGTGAACTCACCATTTGAGTGGATTAAACATTATCAAACAAATTGACAGTGACTGTTAATAACTGAGCTGAGCTGATGTTTGCAGATACTAACTTGCTGTTTAATGCACCACAGTTTACAAAAACTGTTAAATATCGCCCGCAGACTGAAAATTTTCCACCGACTGTTTGTTTGGCAGCTCACCGAACAAGTTAAAGTGAAGGAAAAGATTTGCTCATGTTTGTATTTTACATTCTTCAGAGTTTCTTGTTTTGTCTGGCTTGTGCAGCAGTCTGCTCGCCTTGTTTTATGGTGCCGACATCACCGCTTTATGCAAAGTATGATTGTATTGATAGAAGGCTGACTGGTACCAAACAGCATTCTGTACGAAGGCGCCAACATACTTTAAAATACTGATATAGATTTTTTTAAAATTTGCATTCAGGGTAATGAAAAGTCTGAATTTTTTTTCAAGAGTTTATTGCTTAACAGCTGACTCTCAAGACTCAGGTGAGCTCTGAATTGAAAAACTGTTCTCTTATAAAGATGTGGGAAAAAAATGACGAACCATCGCTGTTTTGCTCACACTTGATTCTCCGTTTGTAAAACCTTTTGCAGGATGATCATCATCTGACAAACACTGTTGGCTTGTATCATTCACTGGAGGTGCACATGAATGAGAGGCGTGATGGAGGCCGCACTGCTTCCTTTGATACAAAAACAAAAGCATTTTCCAGCCCAACGTGACCTGCTGACTCAGTGCCGTTAATAACAGGAATACCTACCTGTCTTGAAGGTAAAGGTGAAAACAAAACAAAACAAAACAAAAAACAGGAAGTGATTTTTTTTTTTTTTTTTTTTACAAATAAGTTGTCTAAAGCTAAAACTAAGTATTCAGGTAATTCCTGATTAGTGCAGCAGGAAGTTCCCATGACCTTGTCTGACAAAATAAAAGTATTTATGCACACTGGATCTTCATTAATAGTAGTTTCAACAAAAGGCTGCTGACAAGATGAAATTTCTTTTGATTAATAACAAGCATAGACAATTTCTTATGTGTATTAAAACACAAAACGCTTTGAGGAAACAAAGGAGATGTGACAGACCGCCGACTTTTCAGTACAAAACACATAACATCTCATTAACTATTATATTACATAATAACAAATCAATGACTATGTGAATTCTTAGCAAATACTTCTTTAAACAATTCCCACTTATATGTATTTGTAGGGCAATTTGAAAAAACAAGTTGAACTGTATTTTAAACTAATAATAATAAAGATCATATAAGAATGTAAACATATGGGAGCTTAAACAGGACAAATATGAAACGGCTAAAACAAATATAGTCGTCAAAGGACTTGTTGTCTTGTACACACCTGGTCGAGAAGTTTGTTGGGAAATGAAATCATGAAAAAGAAAACAATGACTTCCCTTGGACTGTCAGCATGAAAGCAGTAACGGCAGCAGTGATACTCACAGGAGCTCCTCATGAACGGGGGGAGTGTGTGACAGTCAGATTGATTTTTCCCTATGTATTTTGTATGCTCAAACACCTGTGTGTGTGTGTGTGTGTGTGTGTGTGTGCGCACTCATGTGTGTTCCCACTCATTCATTCATCCATTCATTGCTGGCCCTGCCGCTGCTGCAGGTGCTTCACTCCCCTCAGTCCTTCATTCATAAAAATACAAACCGTGGTGGAAAAACAAAAGGAAGGATGTTGCACTTCAGCGGAGCAAAAAGAATGGACGCATTGTGTCGCCACGACGCCGAATCCACAGCACATTTCTCACACTTTTCATTTTTAAGTGGACGTGAGGCTCAAGTTCACAATGTTGGGAAATGATCGCTGAGTTCATTTCCACAACGCTCTCCGTCTCTGTTTTGGAAAAACACAAATCCTGACCCACATTTTGACATCAGTCAGTGTCTGGAAACGTGACGCAGAGAGTTGAGTGTCCATACGTGATCACTAACCTGTCACCGCTGCTGAAGTATCGTCGCTGCGGACTAATGTTTTTTTAATCTGGAGTTCGGAAGGAAGATGTTTGAGTCATTAATACAGGATATTGTCAAGAGAAGAGGAGCAATAATTTATCATATCCTGACATTCTGTGATTCAAAAATGTGACATCATGCAGAAAAATGTGTCGCCATTTCATTCGAGGCCTATTATTTGCTTCCCAAACAGGAAACATGAGAAGTGCAGACAGGAAGGAGAATATCTTTTTGGAAAGTCCGAGGATCAGTGATCACATCTCTGTTGTTGCTCTGCACTGTGTCTTAACTGTGTCTGAACTTTGCACAGACAGACACAACCACCAGTTTTACTTTTTTACTACTTAGATTTTCAAGTCTTACACGCGCCTCGTGATGCCAACGGCTGTGCAAAGTCCTCTTGTCTTTTCCTGCCGCCTCTAAACGTTACCTCATGTTGTTTGAAGCTCTTTAATGGCACAATTGCTTCAGACATCAAGTTCAGACATGGCTCCTGATCTTCAAATCCAGTTTGTATTCTGTCGCAAACACAATCATGTTCAGGGTGTAGTGAAACGTTTCTGATTGTTTTCGTTTTAGCTTCTTACCGGCTGCAGAAAAGGCTCTTTAGAACACCAGTGAACTTTTAACTTTCTTCATGTCTGAATATCTCTTAGATCTGCAGGTGAGCGTCTTGTTGCTACATCAGACTCAGGTTAAAAGTCATCAGGTGATGGATCGTTTCTTTTGATACAAACCCCTATATTTGCATATTATGTACATACACTGATGTCTCAACGTTATCGTCAGACTGTTGTAACGTGTTAATGTCACCTCGGGTTTTTAATAAAGTTTTATTTCATTTTTTAAAGACTCGCTCCTGTCTGACAACAAGACTTTTGTTTGCATAACACAGCTCTGTCATTTTATCACCATTTTTTTCTTTGTAATATTCTCTTTTATCTTTTTTCTTTTTCATTTCCATGTGCCAGCTTTGTATGACTGTTTGATTGGTTTTTGCCCTCCGTCCTTGTTGTTAGTGTCATATCCTTAGATCCTTCATGTCCTTTTTTATGTCTTGTGTCTAAAACATTTCTAACAAGCCTGGGCAAACCATGCAAACATTAAAGGAACAATAAAAAATGGCGAGTTTAGAGTTCTTAAACAATAAAGCTGCAAGGTTTTTTTTCTTTTAAACAACATAAGGGCAATCACTTTTGT
>JAPZDY010000025.1:1969308-1981332 GCA_029783645.1 Ctenochaetus hawaiiensis
ATCTGTAGCAACATCAAACCCTCTGTTCTCCATGGAGGCGCCTCCTGTAGATGAGGTTCTGCTCTTAACGCTGTGAGACCCCTCTCGAGTCATTGTTGGTCTGCCCAGAACGCTCTTCAGCTGCGCCCAGAAAAAAGCCTGCTGGTTGACCTGCTGGGGCCACTCCAGGTACGTCTTTGTGTTCAACATCTTCTTAAGCTTGCAGTACTTGCTTGGCAAGGAGTTGGGGTCAATGGGTTCCTTCACCACTAGAATGACGTCACTGAAGGCCTTTCCCATCGCTCTTTGCTGAGCAAAGTAGAGTTCATAGTTGCACCACTCGCTATTGACAAAGTGCCGGGAGAGAACAAATATTACCTGGGGATGAAGACAAGAAGGAAGGAGAAAGAAAAGATGGATTAAAGTTGAGCTGTAATAATTTACAAGACATTAAAAATGGAAGTTATAAGTTGTATAAGTTAGGATGATACTCAATTAGCCTTAGGGGTTAGGTAAATGGTACGGTACTAGCACCAATGACAAGACAAGCGCTTATGTTTAGCATTATAATCCTCTGTTAAAAATGCTGGAAACTCTGAACTGCACTGCACTGAATCCATGAAATCACTAACTCACAAAGCTCAGAGGCCATTCATGGAGCTCTCTCCTGCCATGTCCCACCTACACTGAATTAGCATCATCAATAGCATACATATCTCACTGTGTAGGCAGCAGCATAGCAGGCTACATGCTAGCACTTAAAAATTATGTGCAAAGGTCAATTCTGTTGCTCAAAAACAGCCCAATGTTTCCCAAAGGCCACTGGTGTATACATCATAATTCTAACCTCTTGAGTGTGTGTCGCTGTTCATTTGCCTAAAGTCATCAAGTTTTTGAAAAAGTTTTCAAATTACTTCAACAGCATCTAAGACAACAGTTGGGATAGAAGGGAAGGAACGTGCCAATGGGAAGTAAAAAACAACTTGTGCATCACCACTGACTAAAGCCAATGCCTGATCCTTTAACATTAGTAACTTGTAGAACTTTCTTCATCGATTTATCTGCCAAGCAAATGAAAGTCAATGAAAGTTGGCGAAAGTTAATAGAATGATGGTATTTTGCATTTGCCAAACTGGCTCAGCTAAGACATCAGCTGGTTGAAAACAACATCTCAAAGGCTGTCTGTCCATAGTAAGTAAGTTACAAATTTCCCCTAAAACCTGCTTTTTTACCAGTCCTCATAGATGAAATATAATTGTGCAACATTTACTGCGACTTTTCTGAATACCAGTAATGCAACATTTTGGTAAACATAAATTTAAAACAAAACTGCATTTGGTACCTTACGACTGCTTTCAATGTTCTCGATGATATTATCGATGATCCACCTTCCTGGCATGAAGTCTCTCTCATGAATACACAGACGATAAGGGTTCCTGTTGTTCTCCAAACAGGGCAAGAGCTGGTCCCTCACCCACTCTGCATCAGAGTGGCTGTAGGATATGAAGGCATGATAAGTAAAAGTCCCAGAATCCCCCAGTTTTTCCTTGTGAGCTCTGTATTTGGCTCTGATTATTTGATATGTGGCTTTAGTGTACCATGGGAGGTCGAAAATATAGCAAATCAACATCAATATTAAGATCACAGCCGCTGTGGTCGCAACACAGATGATAATAACTAATTTGATATCACACGCCACTCGACCCGGCAAGTATTTGGATACAACTGTATTGAGCAAGGCCTCTGGGTGGTAGCACATGTAGTTCCAGGGCCAGTCTGTGAGGTTAACCCTTCCTTTCGATATCGTGTCCTGGACAAAAGCGCGGAGCTCACAGGTGCAGTGGTAAGGATTGTTCCCTGCTCTCAGCTGAGACAGTCGAGGCATGTCCTGAAAGGATTCTTTGCTAATGAGACCAAAAGAATTCCCATCCAACGCTAGCAACTGCAGTGACGGACTTTTCCACTTGGATGGGATGAACTTGATTTTATTCCCGCTCAGCCGGAGCTCTTTCAGGTCGGTCACTCTCTGGAAGTACACCATGTCCAGCTGGTCCAGCTGACAGTAGGACAGGTCCAAGTAGTGCACTGTGGTAGGCAGGCATCGAAGATTTTCACTTTTGAACTGATTGTGGTGAGCGATAAACCGAGTGATACTTTTCTGCCAAACGCAGTTCTGGTTGTCTTCAGCAGATCCTAGTTTATTGTTGCTAAAGTCCAACACCTTCAGCTGCTGGAACTCCCTTGTTAGCGATGACATGTCTTTCAAGCTGCTCAGCTCATTGTTGCTCATGTTGAAGGTGTGAAGGTTCGGCATCGTGCCCTTGTAATCACACCTTTGGTTGAAGATGTACTCATTCTTTAGCCGATTATAGGAGACATCCAGAAATTCAACACCTTCCATCTCAACCCAGGCATCACAAGGCACAGTATTGAAGTTCACATACTGAATGGACAAATGTTTCATTTTGTTGAACCAGGTGAAGCGCCAGTCGAATCGCAGTATGTCAGGATTGCTGATATACCTTTAAGAAACAGAGATCAGAGAACAGTGTTATGTAAGTGCAAATTAAAAGCAAATAACCATTCAAATATTTTTTGTTGTGAAATCACTACACATATTGCCCTTGTGTACCAACTTACCGTATAAAAAATTTACAAGGATACTGTGTTGTGATAGGGGCTTTAAAATGTACCATGCGGGTAACAACTTGCCCACAAACAAACACTACAGCTCCTCAATACTCTAGAACTTCACCTGACACTTATACTTTTGAAAAATTACATCTGTTGTTTTAAATTAAAGCTTCAGGTCACACTACACCTGAGAAGATACTCACCAGAGATCCAGCTTATCCAGTGCCAAGTCTGTGATACTGGAACCTGCTGCGCTATCGACAAAAGTAGGTGAACGAGCAAAATCGACGTACTGAAGTCGCAACCTTTTGATAGGGGCGAGTTGTAGGTTCATTAAAGCCATCCTCAGGAGGTTCTCATTGAATTTACCTCTGTGAAAGACAAGCTGTTGTGCTGTGATATCTTTTAAACCTTGGAAAATGTCCTCATCTCCGGTGTAGTACATGAATTCGAAGAGGTTGCGGAATTGTATGACCCTAAACTTCTTGTTAGCAAGGTCTCGTAGCATGTGAAGGAGGGCGTTCGGCTGTTGATCTATGGCCATATCAAATCCCATCTGATCCGTCTGAATAACTTTTAAACTTCCGGGCTCGTAGTAACTTAAATTGGAGGAACATTTAATGGCAAAACCTTGTAAGCTTATGTTCTTCAGCTGCTGGAAATCAGCTTTCTTTAAGCCCATCACCAGAGGGCCACCCATAGACAGAACTTTGAGTTTGTCAAATTTGGAGAAGGTATCAGCCAAAGTGGCATGTTTGTAAAGGTTATTAGACATTAAGAGTGTTTTTAGATTCAGCAGAGGAGCCAGAGCCGTGGCAGGAATTTCTTGCAAGGAGTTATTGAAGATGTCAAGATGCTCCAGTAGCGTGTTGTTTTTAAAGGCGTCGCTGTCAATGTGGGAAATGTTGTTGTACTGCAGCTGAAGTTTTCGAAGCTGAGGGAGGCGGAGGAAGTCGTCAGCATGGACAGCTTGAAGTTTGTTGAAGGAAAGATCTACGTTTTCCAGCGTGGATGGAAATTGTCTCCATGGGACTCTTTCAAGCTGTCTGCCCAGACAGTCTGCGAAGCGACCGGAGTTGTAGATGCGACAGAGTCCTTTGTCGGTGTTGGTGGTGGGGAGTGAAGAGGGAGTCGGGGATGTGAGTGCTCCGAGAAGGAGAGCACTAAAATGAACCAATTTCCAAATCATGCTGACAGTCTGTTGACAAAAAAAAGACACAAGGAGAGATTAAATGGTGAAATTGCATTTTTATAACAATTAAAAATAGCAGAACATTTGCCCAGTTTGTTATTGGAAGCATGGGGTTTACTTTCATTTTTGTGCTCCATGACACTGTTAATATTTCTCTCCAGAGTGTAAAATTGAAATATTAGTTCTTTGTCTTGTTATTTGCTTTTCTATAAGTGTGTATTCTTTTCCTCCAGTTCATTTCAAGAAGAAATACTGTACTTTCTGTACTTTTTTAAAGTATTTCATGCTTTCTTTCTGTTTTTTATCCTCTTTCCTACACTTCTATTCCTTTTAAAGCTATTTTCTTTCTCCTACTTCTCTTTGTGTTTTTTAACCTCTTTTCTGTGTCTTTTTTACTTTTAATTCAAGTTAACCATAGGTATGAAAATGCCAAATATGGAGATAAAAGGTCAGCTGACAGTGAAGCTAGACACTATCTCTCTGAACATGCAAAAAGCTGCTATTAAACATTAAAACGCATGTGTGAAAAAATCAGGCTTGTACTTTTTACGCTACTTTATCCTCATCTTGCTCTCTGACACACACTCACACAGGTGCCCACACAATACAAACACACCCACACACACATAAAGACACATCTCAGCCTTTTCCTATAAAGTGCTGGTGTAAGATTTACTCTGAGATGTCTTTGTGTTAAAGAAAAGTGGAGGGTTTCAGAACAGAGGAGGCTGTGTTGCTCTTTAGATTGAATCCACATGCTGAAGATTGCGCACATTGTTGCCACGGCAGTAAACTGGTTTGCTGAAATAAACTGACCTGTATTTCAAAAGCCACATACAGCGAGAGATACACAGAGAAATCACAATGATATAATGAAAGTGCTATCTTAATCTCAGCATCTCCAAAGATCTGCAACAAATTTTTAGTCATTTCTTAACAAATCATGATTTTCTGTGCCTTTTTAAAGAGTGAACTGTTTCTCCTGCAGGTGGACCTTGCAATAAACACAACAAACATAAGCTACATACGTCTCTCTACAGTCATTATGCACTCTTAGGCAGCAAATCTGCAGTGAAGAAATACATCAGAGTCGTGTGAAATAGATATTTTCATTAATCCACGACTCTGCAACAGCATATCACACATTGAACACTTTCTCTTACCTGCCCTCTTAAGACATGTTTCCCTGCTTAAGGCTTTTATCACAGTTGCTCATCCCCTCTCCGAGACCTTTATTTATATCACTGGTCACAGGCTACTTATTGTGTTGTCTCTCACGTGGAGGAGCAATCAAGCTTTATGACCCACATTATGGGATGTGTTTATTAAGCCCAGAAGTGACGCAACTTAAGTAAACACTTATGTCTTTGCAGATATGTCTTGTGTAGATACGGACCGTTTCCTTATTTGTTTGAGCGCAACGTGACAGCCAGGGCAACGACCAAACAAAAACAGTCAGGGACCCAACATTCATTCAACGTATAATCTTAGCTTTGTACTGATGCAAAATAGGAGATACAAGGAGCGATTGATAAGACGAGGAAGGAGATGAGTTACACAGCTCATATGCAATTAAACTCTCTGAATAATTAGACAGGAAGTTGGAAGTAAATGACATTTGTGGTTTTTCTGTTTCTGGCGTTTCGGTGCTGCAAATCAGCAACATCAGTCTTCATGCAGTGACTCAGGACTTGTATCAACACCCACTGTATTCAACTTATTAGCCCCCTCAAACTATTATGCCTCCCTAACCCAAGATAAAGATGGAGCTCTACTCCTCTTCAAAAAGTCAAGATTACCAGTTTCCATGTAGAGGGGATCTACTGAGCTAAGTTTGTAAATGCAGGCCTGGACATATTAAAATAAAATGTGCAAGCTCTTTTGAAACTGATCCCTTCCAAAATAAGGCCATGAATTTATCAATCACCCCTAATATTTACCGCAAAATCACTTTGCAGCAGCTCCAAAACACTGGTAATGAAGGGAAAATGCTTAATGTTTTTTGAAGCATTTTGAGCGTTTAAGAGTAACAACATCATTAAGATAAACTGAACACACTGTTACACATTCGTAACACAAATCATAAAATAAAAAAAAAGATTAGATAATTTGTCACTCAGTTGTTTTGTTACCGACATCCTCGAACGTGAGCGATAAGGAAACAAAGAGCTGTTAGTCAGATGCCAAGTCTATTCTTAGCTTATCTGTCATTCCTGTAAGGTCGACACTCTGAATGTCTCATTGTTAACGGATTATTCTAGATAATGATAAGCAGACATATCAAAAGATGGTACTCTTTGAATCACCAAATGCCACCTTGTGTTTACTGTGTCAATGTTATCTTCCTTTCTTAAACTACAACATCATGTTGGTGAGAAAACAGCAGCCGCTTCATTTATGACAACCAGAGGCACCCCTCTGCTTATCTGATCAGGCCAACGGTGGACAGCTGGTCCTGCAAATTGACAGTGGATTGGATCAACATTAATAATATTGACTTAGAGAAACTCACATGAAGGGCACTGTTGTAAAAAGATGATGGTAATATCACCTGGCAATAACAAAGCTTTGGTGATCAATGATATTTTTAGACGGTCTAAAACTGATATATTTTAAAAGCATTTAAATTTGAGGCATGCAGCTAATGTTCTCAATTATTACTAATGTACTTCTGTATGTTATTATGACTACAGGCTTTTAGTGACAGGATAGTGTGCTGTATTGTTACTGCTCTGTGAAACTGTTGGATTTTTCAAATCAGTTTTGAAATAATCAAAGTCCAGGAGGCTTTAACATACACCTGAGGGTCTGTAACATTATAAATAAAGGTCCAATGTTTCTATTTCAAGCAAGACTGAAGATAGTGTGACTGTTTTTTTAGCCACTGAGGCAGTTGACTGGGGAAACAGAGCAAAAGTGATAATCACAGGAATCATTAACAAAGGTTAAGGCCACGAGCCAACAGCTGCAAAGCTCCTCCACCTCCATAAAAAAATAATAAAAATGAGGAAATGAATGTAAATAAGGAATTTCTTTCAAACTGTTCACTTCATTTAAAGTGCCAAATTGTAAAAAAATAATAAAATTTAAACACCTGAACTGACCTGCATGAACTTTTAGTTACACGTTAAGTGTGAACATGCTGAACTTTGCTTATCTGTAAAAAGAATGTGCACAAATATGTTGGCAAAGCTGCAGGCTGTTCTGTTCTGTTTCCTCCCTTGAGTTTCCTTCCACACAGATTCAGAGGTGAGGTATGTTTCAATCATTCTAGAGTCAACACACATTTAACTTTACATGTTTTTTAAGATTTCTAGGACATATACAACATGCAGCTTATTGTATGTGCATGAAAATCATACAGCATGGCCTATTTTCATGCTCATTATCTCTGATGTGCTGCTCGGATCATATGAGAGCGAATGGAAAAGGAAAGTTGGGTTCTCTGCACCTGACGGATAGCTTTCGCGTATCCTGTCACATTTTAAACCTGTAGACTAACAATGCGTGGAAACAATGACACTGTTCATCTTTGGACTCAGCTGAACAGGTGTTGCGACAGAGGAAAACAAATAAAAGTGTGGTTTTCAGCTTTGTGATGATTCATTCTGGAGCTGATCCAAGAGGGTTGTGAAAGGGAACATTTCGATGCAAAGTAACACACAAAAAAATGAGGCTTTGTGAATGTAGTTGGACCAGAATGTTAAGAAAAGAGGTGGTATTCGTGTTGTAAATGACCAACCAGGCTATGAAGGAAACAGTAGCCCTCTCATCGATTAAACTATTGATCTTTTATATGCCATTAATGGGTTCATCTAGTGAGCTCAGAGCACTATGTCTCTGTCTGATATTTGCTCACCAGGTATTAGTTGGAGGCAATCAGCTCTTTCATTGATGTGCTAACAGCAGTGTGCCGTTTGCCTCTGAATGACACATTCATCTGGCAGCAGACTTGTTTCAGTGATGAATGTTCTTTCCTCTGTTTTAATGAATTTCTTGTTCCATGGCTATGTGTTTTGTACAGAAATCAGCTTCATTTACAATCAAGTTGTGAGCAAAAGCAAAGAAATCTTAAGAGTTTGCACTGACATGGTGAAAGTTAAGACAGTAAACGTGTTAGAGTGTGTAGTTTTTGGATGGAAACTGGAGCTTTCCTCCACTGTCTACCAAAAAAGTCCTGGATTAGTTTAATGTCACCACATAGCCACCACATAGCAGACGTTTTTGTGCTCTATCAAGCTTACAAAAAACATCAACAGCTAAAAAAGATGCTAAGTATTCAAACCTTTAAATACAATTCCAGTTTGATTTGGGTTTTTTTTTGCACAACAGACTCATCATCATCTGTGTCTGACTGAGGCTCAAACGAACTGAATCACTCATATGTTTCCTCTGATGCTAACTTTAGCCATCTTGATGCTCGTTGCTCTCTCACTTCCACTAGCAGCGGTGGTCTGTCATTCATTAACCCAGAATTTTCTCCATGAGAGATAAATATTAGATTTGCCTTCAGCCCCTTTATAGAGTTTTCTTTTTCTTTTATATGGGAAAACCTTGTAAAATAAATTATTAATCATAGCAGACCTGTCTGGAAAGGGACTTTAACCTGATAAAGTTGTTTTTTGTCCAGATTTTTGATATGACTGTCTGAGATTTCAGCTGCCACCACTACGATGAAATGAGTTTTATTTGTGCTGTTCAAAGTATTCAATTTCCTCAATTTAAAATAGAATTCAATGGCTACGTTTTCTCTTCGACACAGTGGAAATCATTTTTCAAAGAGGAAATGGCAAGATGAAAGGCAGAGATAAAATATACAGATATACTGATTGTGCTGTCACATCGGCTGTAACATCTGTTTGTTAATTTCATTCAACCTTGGAATAAAAGTTTCTTTTTTAGAAGGCATCAGAATAGAAAAATATCTGTGTGCTTTCCTGTTGTCATACTGCATTGAATAATCAAATAAACAGAAGAAAAAAAACAAGTCTATTTTCAATTTTTGAGGTTTTTTAAGATTTATGACTCTTCCTTTTCAAACTGTTAAAACTTTTAATAGCCAGTAGCTGATGATTAATTGTAGTGTTACGCAAATAGATATTTTTTCCTTGCCAGCATTTAACATGTGATCAATGGGAAAAGTTACTTTCTTTAAATTCCACTGCAGTTTCTCAGAGCCAACGCTCTTGTTTTGCACATGCTGGTTTAATGATTACAGCCTCTGTGGATGTTATTAGTTTTAGTTGGCCGTTTCCTCTGTGGATAAGACAAAAAATCCACTGTGAGAAGGGTCTGCAACAAGGGACTCAAGGGAGATCAAATATTTCATTTTCAATTTGAGGTTTTTGCTCAATTGTCCCCAAGAGTTTTCAAAAAATGTAATCATGAAATGCTGTTTCAGGAATAAAAATAAACAAGGGGAAAGGAGGGCTCTTGTACTAACCCAATAACAGAAGTGTCAAGGCTTCAAAATAAAAAGAATTTTAAAGTGTATTGTCTCATTGCAGAAACCATAAGGCATCTAGTTCCTCATAAATGTGTGTGACTTCCAGGATGAAATAATGGCGAGCGCAGAACAAAAAGCCTGTCATGTTAGTGTGATCTGACACCTGCTGTCTGCACTGTGGGGTGCGGCCAGTATCATCAGTATAAACATGTTTTACAAGTGCTAGAATTACATCCTAAAGAGTTCAAGTTCCTTTAAAAAGCCTGAAGATTTAACATAAATAGTAGGAAAAAAATTAATTTAATGACGCTTATCAATAAAAAATAGTTTGAAAAAGATCTAAGAGGGCGAAGCAGCAGCAGCGATCCAGTGACTTAACTGCTTGTGCTCAATAAAATTCTCTAAAAATGGCTTTAGATTCAAAGTTTCTGTATACTGACTCACAGTGCTGAAGAGGAAACTCCACAAACATCATCAATCAGGCAGCATTGACGCTAACAGCTCAAAACTGCCTGAAATGAGCCTAATTGCACTTGGAGCTTTTAAGCAGCGACAATTTAGCAGGTTTTTTGCCAGAGGAGGCGGGTGTCTTAAAGCCAAGATTTTAATAATATTTGCCTTTGGGGGCATCGGCATTGAAAGTCTGGCATCTCCTACTTCAGACTGATTAAGATTGGTGTTAGTTTGTCTGTTTTTTATAACAAGAAATCCCATTATAAGACCAAAAAACCTACCAGCGAGTTTGGCCTGTGTTGCTAAAAACCTTGAAGGAGCTCACAGATCCACCGGCGTCCAAAAACCACTGAACACTTGTCATGTCTGTTTTTGTGATTTAAACAGCCTGTTGTGCAACAGTTAAGGAGTCAGAGCCATGAGCTACTTCAGACTTGGATACAGAAACAGTAAGCTAATAGGTTTGGTTGCTCTGTAATAATATTTTTTGTTGAGCCAAAGCTAGTTATTAACATATCTGAGGGATGTGAGTAATAACAATCCAACCGCAGGATATAACTCAGGAGCAAAAAGCCAAATAAAATGGTATCAGCCAGCTGTTCTGCTGTCATCTGGGAGCGCAAAAGTATGTGACTAGATACAAACCCCGACAACAGAGCACGATTTCATAAAAATGGTTTTAATTTTGGAATATAACCTGGTGTCAGGCATTAAGACTAAATGTATAGAAACAGCCAGTCTTCTTTGCATCAGGATGAAACTGAAACTATTCAGAACCTCAAAGTTCCTTGTATTATGTTTGATATACATTTGCACCTGAATGCTTTTTCATTTTGCCTCCACACATTAAAACAACCAATAAATTCGATCCATTAAAATTAAAAATCCCAAAACTTTAAAAATGAGCTAATAACATTAAACTCAGCTTGCTCACCCTGATGTTGTTGTATCTCAGTCAATTGTTGGGGAAAAGTTCTTACTATAAGAGTGTATGTGATAGATTTCTGGTCAGCGATGAGTAATAAATAATGAATCAGCCTTTATTCAGTCTGTTTACACAGAGTCAGCACTTTATCATCACCATCTCCAAAAACAGTCATCACAGTTTACCAGAGTCATGCCATCATGGACAAAAAGTACACTTACTGTGTAATGTTTGTGTTAAATCCTATGAGGATTGTCCTAAAAGTTATGAATACAACAGATTTAAACTGCCACAAACTAAACTAGATTCATTTTCTGGATTAAGAGACAAAACAAGTTTGAAAAAAAGTTTTCAGCTCACCTTGAAACGGCCAGACTGAGCCTGCTCGTCTTCATCAGAGTGACTTTTCTGTCTGTTAAATGCTCCGTGGGAAGTGAGTCAAAACAGGAAAGGTTAGCCTGAGGTAACTGTGTGTGTGTGTGTGTGTGTGTGTGTGTGTGTGTGCAGCTCAGGAATGTGAAAAGTGACATGGGAAAATTTACATCTGCCTCAGAGGCTTCAAAATTTTCAAAATAAGATTTCCAGGCAAACTGCTGTGTTTTAATTGCTGAAACACAAGTTGACAAGTTTATTATGAAAAAAATTACAGGAAATTAATTGTGTTTGTTGGTGAGATTGTTTCTTAATAACTCGATAACAGTCGATTTTGGCATTTTTGACGGCAGATCAGTTTGAAATATTGCAGGTAGAGACGGAACAGGAAGGAGCAGCCACGGTGGGCTGTTAGATGGAAATCTGCAGGTGACAGACTGCGAGTTTCAGCCTCTCAGCGAGTGAACCAACTCCTTTTAGTTTCACTGTGCCCTGCTGTCTGCAGACTCGTGCTGTGAGCAGCATTAAATCAGATCCCAGCTGCTCACAGAATGATGGAAAAAAGGGCCAATTATTGCCTGACTTCTTTATCAATGTTGCAATTGATTTCTTTTTGTTAAAGTGCGTCGTCAGTTGTCAAATTAACCAGGACAGAAGTCGCCAAGTCTGCCTCTTCAGCTACTAAAACGTCTCCAGATGATCTTAGTGCAGAAAATAATTTATACCAGTTTATCTGCATTTTACATGTTTCACAGTGTTGCTGTTTATTTGTTTATATCTCTTTAAGTGTGTGCAAACCACCCATTGCACACTGTCATTTTGCACAACTGCACTGTAGATTGGAAGTGTCAGATTATATATTGTACTTTTATCTCTCTCATATTCTATAGTTTAGCACCTTGCATGTCTCTTTTTTAGTACTCCAGTTTTTCTGATCCTTGCATGCCCCCATCTATCTATCTATCTATCTATCTATCTATCTATCTATCTATCTATCTATCTATCTATCTATCTATCTATCTA
>JAPZDY010000025.1:1987459-2012684 GCA_029783645.1 Ctenochaetus hawaiiensis
AATTAATCAAGTTTTAAGATAAATCAGGGGATTTGCTTTCACAGCGCTTTAAAATGAACACAATAAATCCTTTTTATATACTTATATTTTATTAATTTCACCTCACATGTTCAGGGAAACACATGTCAATATGGATTTGTTACATGAATATCTTTTGCACTATATATATCTGTTTATTTTAAAAATACATGTTATGAGATGGCATTAGACTGGCAATGGCACCAATATAAATCCTGTTTTTTTCTTTTTTTTTTTAAATAACAGAGTTTGGCATGTTACTGAAATTAGATATATCAAGACACATAAGTCGTGGGCACACATCATGTACAGTACTTGACACTCAAAAACCCCAGAGCAAACAAAAACAGTGACCCGCTTCACTCGACATCGATTCATTTACAGCAGATGGCGTGATCCACTAAAAATGGTTTTCCTGAAGGCAAATCAAGAGCTCGCTTTGAAGGAGATTAGCCTTTTATCGGACCGGCTGATGTTGACGGATGTGAGTGAGTGATAAGTTTTTCGATAAAGCAGCTATGTGAATATCCATATCAAAGCCAGAACTTGAGTACAGAGGAGACAGCAAGTGTTGGTAAATGCTAGAAATCTTACTTCCATTAGTGTGGGTGTTAAAGTACCGCCGTGTTGAGCTGAGGATGATGATGAAGGTCTGATTCAACCTGCCTGAGGACCGGTGCTTCTCCTCCCGGAGAGTGAAAATACAATCTGGTCTGCACGGCATCAATAGTCTACCAGCGTGTAACAATCTGTGAACCAAGGTCGTCTCTCCTGGTGAAGAACAAACCCTGTGTCCCAAATCCACACTAAACACAGACCTGCTCTGTCTGAAGAAATACGACTGAAAACAACAGCAAGCAGACGAAAACCACTTGTTTTTGAGTGTAGTGATGATGAACACTGTTTTTCTGGCACTAAAAAACAGGACTGAAAGGCTTTAAACAGCTTAAGATGATAAAATGTTGAAAAAATTGAATTGTAAATTTAATTTTTGACCTTTAAATGCTAAACTATCATTTACAGAGAAACATGTTGAGTACAGTTAATGAGATGATGCACAACTATTTTAGTTTCATTTTTGAGAGATTTTTTTCCTCCACTAAATTTTTAAAGATATATTCAACTTTTATACAAGATATTCTAATTAGGTTTGATAATAATTAGGCCTAAATAAAGGTTTAAATTACTTTATTCTAGGATTACTTTCACTAACACGAGGATATACTTCTTCCACTACTAGCACTGATCTATGTACACTAGTTGGTATTTGTATGATTGTACTTAAATAACACATCAGTGTTGATCATAGCTTTTCAAACAGACCCAATGAACTGGATGACAGTCTGTCACCTTGATTCTTAATTTACTAGTTCTTGGTTGTAGGTGAGAAAACAGTAACATTAATTGGTTAAATCACTGATACTCAACTCACAGCCCATGTGCTTTTTCTAATTAGTTCAAAAATGTCTCTTTGCTGTCAAACAGGAAGTTCCATATTTGCTTCAATGATCAGCGTAGAGCACAGAAACAATAACAGGACTTTGAAGTCGTCTTATTCTGCCACATCAATGATCCAAAAGGCTGCAAAAGTTGCTGCTGTAAAAGTCAGTGCCGCTTTGCTTCATGACTTGGGAATTTACCCCAAAGGTCAGGCCATCACTGCAGCTATTTTACCTGATAAAAATCCATGTTTAATCATTAACTGGCCTCCTGGCCTTGAGATCTTTGGCACAGAGGGCCCCAGGGCAAAGCAAGTTAAGTATTCCTGATTTAAATAAACCAGCACTGATGCTTTGAGATAAAATACAGTCTCCCATCTCAAATCACACACTTTGGACTCTGTCTACCAATCAAACACAAAAAACTAGTATAGATCTCCCTGACTACGTCCAGGAAGTCATTATCCACATGACTGCAAGAGGTCACGGGACACTTTAACATACAGACGGACATTTAAAGTATTCATACGAATGACTTTTCCATCAACACAGTCTCTCTTAGTATGGACATGGGACACAGTGATGATACACATATTACCAGGTTGTTTGCCTGATAAGCACTGGTCTCTAGTCTCTACAGGTTTCTGAGTCAAAACATAATGACATATATGTAATGGAAGGTATGGTAACAATATGAAGAGGCGTCTAAGAACGTGATAATATTGAGTAAGTTTCCTGTTTAAAGTCTCTGGCAGCGTTGAATTCATTAACAGCCTTTACTAAATGCTCGCTCGAGGCTGGTGTTAATTTCCCACCCTGGTGGCAACACAGAGACAAAAAGACTTAATATTTAATATGCACATTACACCTGCAGTAGGTTAGTGTGTGTTTCTTTGCGGGAAAGACCGATGTTGTACTCGTGCTCAGGGTTTGCTCGGGACAAAAAAAGTGAGTTAATTTTGCAGACGAATAGAATAAGAAGCAATAAGTGTTGGGCAGATGAGGTGGCTCAACATAACCTTGTTTTTTTCTTTTCTTTTTTTTCGTGTGTGTGTGTTGTTTTGGCACAGTCAGTTGCCCGCGGCAGTGCAATGCAGAAAGCAAGCAGATCCCCGAGCAGCAACACACAACCAAGCTGAGTAAGGAATATAACACTTCACAGCTGAGAATATGCTGCTCGTATCCCTGACGGAGTAAAATAAATTCTTTAATATGGTGCATGACGAGCCGGCTCTATTGTCTAATTAGCTATTAATGACATCTCTGTCACAGCGGTAGACTCAGCACAGCCAGATTTATTAACATTACTGGATGATAATTCGCAAAGCTCTGGAGAACATGCTAATCCGCTGCATAATTCATCATTTCCCGAGACTACTTTTTCAGTCAGCTGATCAGTATTCAGGGTTTGGCGTCAGTTTTTTTTTTTTTTGGCGTTTTCATCGCTGTTGCACTTCAGCTACAATCACAACTTGCACGTTTCAATTCACATTCATCTTTAATCTGCTTTGTTAGTCTTAATGATTTTTTTTGTTATTAAAAGAGAGGGGGGAAAGGGATGGTGTTAAATCTTAAAAGTTGCTGCTCCTGCTGCTGCTGGTTGTGGTTGCTGCTGTACATCAGTGAAGCATCTTGATGGAATCTGTCAAGCCTTTTTTGTTTCACAGCATAAAGATACGAGTAAAAAATAACACTTTTCCTTTCTTTTTTTTGCACTGATGTCCCTGGGGAAAGACGCAAAGCGGTAAACGGTGACATTATCATGTTCTAACTATGGCATGAAAACCGAAAACAATCAAGACAAAAGTTTTACGTACGTAGGCAGCAATGGTATAAATCAGCATCTGCAGAGCAGTAAAAATTACAGAACTTACTTCACAGATCTAAGTACAAGCCTTTTGTTCTCCTGGCAAACTATAAAATGCAAGCCTATATGCAGCTCTGTTCAGCTTCATCTGCCCTTGTATGTTTATTGAAGTTGCACTAGCGTAACGCCTTGTTCACATCTTTAGGCATTGTCGGATTAACAGCAAACAGGACGTCATTTTGCAACAGAAAAGCTCCTCTGCTTGCTCTCCACCAGACACTCAGGATTTTTTGCACCAACAACACGGAGCCAAGATACTTCGAATTAGCAAAAAGGTCACATCTGTTTCGCAAACCTGCAACTGATGTCTCTCCAAAACCAACAGAAAATATCTAGAATTTAAACGCCCCTGTTGACTCATGGAGATAAATGTAATTGTTTCATTGTAATGATTTAATTCCTGTTGAAAAGATTCAGAGGTTGGTTCGTTCCTCGCTGCTAACACTAAGTGACCTTTTTCCATAGGAGCTGTAGGCGATGTTGTGTTTTTCTCATCCTGTAAGAGCTAGTGTTGTGTCTTTGATGCTCTGGGGAGGAGGAGGAAAAAGAAGAAGAAAAAAAAAAACAATGGACAAAGCTGTGAACAAGGCGTAATAACGATGTCTGATACCATCTGATAAAAAGATGCAAGAAACTGCCTCGTCTGAGAAGGAGGTGCTGAGACACAGTGATGTTCGAGAATGAGCTCTTGCCCATCCGCCTACTTCCTGTCAAAAAGCTGACACTTCCTCCCAGCGATGTTGTTGGACTCAGCCGCACTAATTATAGCGCCAAGTCCAACCGAGTCTGCAGTATTCTGCCTCGACTGCAAAATTGTGCTTAGGAGTTTATGTCCCAGAAGTGTTAAGGCTTTTTAAAATCTCAATACCAGACATTTTTCTACGTACTAATGAGCTATACCAATGAGGTTTAACAGGATGAATGATCTGATGTGAGAGTGGTATTAAAGGTTTATATACTCACAAATAAGCACAATCAATTCAATTTCAAAATAAGTAGAGAAATGGTAAAAAGAATTGGCCTGGTATTGGTGTTTTTTTTTTTTTCTTTGCCCCACTCATACGATATGTTTATCTTTATGTGTCAGAGAGGAAAGGTTCGCAAAGCACCTTTTCATGGTTGCAAAGATATTAAACTTGCAGGTTAAGTCAATTCATGGACAGTAACTCCTAGTCACCTTAGTCTGAATGTTAATGAATGTATTTCCCACTTATGATCTTACTAATGTGAGACAGTTGCAGGTGTTTTAGCAAAAAAAGGAAAAAAACAAAAACAGACTTTAATATCTAATTTAAGAATTTTTTTGCGTATTTTCTACAAACGGATATGAAAAACCTTAAATTTTCACTGTTCAACCCAACCATTTTCTTCAGTGCTCTGCGAACCTAACTCCCTAACAGTGGCTCCTAGTCTTTCCTGTCATTGGGAGCCAGTAAGGATGAGGGGTTAGCATTAGTGTTAGCTGCAGTTAATGGAGCCACAGGGTAGCCACGGCAAGCAGGAGCGACGGCCCCAAGGTGGAGGCCAGAGAAGCGGCCAGGAGCCTGCCGTTGTTTACCAGCCTGAAGGAGATAACCTCCACCTTGAATCCGTCCTCGGTCGCCATGCAGCGAAAGATGCCTTCTTTTAGGGGCGTGTCAACAAGCGGCCCCAGGACGCAGAAGTCCCCGGCGAAGAGGCAGGGATAGTTCTTGCCGCAGTTGTCCTTCTCCCAGCGGTAGGTGGCGTGAAAGGAGTGAACGGGGCAAGGGAGAAAGACGGAGGTGTTGGACTGCACCAAAACTTCTCTGGGGGAAGTTCGGCGCTGCTTCAGAGCTGTAGGTGCAAATTATTTTGACATAATCAGTTCTTTAACATTGAAATTGCACATGTTGATTGCACTTCTCTTTGTGCAACAGTGACTAAACAGACCTTAACACAGCATCATCACTTGTGTTTTTTAGTAAAAATCTGAACTCTAAGATGCATTTTGTTCAAGAATCCAGATGTATTAGCCTTTCAAAACTCTAAAATCAAATAAAAGAACATAAGTCGATAAAGCATATTTTATGAAACTGCAGTGTGCAGTTTCTTTGCTCTTTTGATATCAGTTAAATATCTTCTTTCTTTTTTTTTATTATTTTCTGGGGGATTTGATAGAAATTTGTTCCCGATCTTTGGGCGCGACATGTGGCACCGCTGACACGACCGGAAATTAATACAATGTTTAAATCTGATTTTAAAAAAAGATAGCCTTCCCTTAAGAGGCGGGTGAATGTGGTGATCATTCTGGGTTATAACTGGGTTTTGAGATTTGAAACAGGGCAAGCCAAGATGTAAAGGAAAAAAAAAACCTTCTCCCCGCGGGTATGGGACTCTGCTCAATTATATGATAATCATCTTTTACTGTAGTTGCTCAGAAAGGCCCTATTTTGGTTTAATTAAGATACAGAGAGAGTGGGAGAGAGCAGATAAGGGCTCACCAGCAGCTTCCCCACAAACCGAGGAGTTGGAATGGTCCAGATTCTGAATGAGTGCCCTGTTGGAAAATAATAGAGATGACAAATTAGCAGCTTTATAAAAGGTTTATGAGCCTCCACGTCAACCTACTGTTACTCACAAATGAAAACATGCAGAGACCAATTATTCAACGATGTCAAAAAAGGGGAGAAAGGAGAAAAGAGTCAGCGGCTTATTGCAGCGCATGATTGATTTTCGTATTCTTTCTTGAAAATGGAAATGCACCAGATCCATTCACGCCAAAGTAATTTACTGGACTAACCAAGAGCAACACAGTCTTCGTTCACTTCGCAGTTTTTGGTGATGTCATGTTTTTCTTTGAACGACAGTCTCTACGTAGTTACAGAAAGTTTCATCACCTCAGGGCCAATGATTGTGATTTAAAATATAACTATTTTTTCTTTCAAACACACATTTATGCTTCACATGTGTGTTTAAAAACTGCATTCAAAAACACTCTTTTCCTCATAATAAAAAGATGAACTGTGCAGCATTGATGTCTTCTCTGTTCGTACCCGGTGGTGACGTTGTATCCGGGCGGGATGGCGATGCACTTCCTCCTGGCCCTGTCCCAGCCGCAGTACGGATCCCGGGAGAGGATGCATTCCCTGCAAGTGTCGCCATAGCGACCACAGTCAGCCAGTGGCAGTCGTTGGACCTCCATCGCCGTGCCGACATACAGGTGTCCCTAAGGAGGACAATTTGCATTAATCTATAGCAGCACACAAGAGAAGCATTATTTTTTAATAAATCAGCCGGTGTGCCATTATTCAAACTGAAGGTTTCACCAGTTTTATAAAATAACATATGATAACAAGCAGAAACTGTTTTCCTAAATTTATTCTCTTGGTAGAGTCACTGAAACAGTTTTTAGTTCAACATAGGGCAGCGAAATCTTAACTAAAAAACCAAACTTCCGTACAGATTTTTTAAAACTTTTTACTCATCAAGAAATGCTAAATTAAATGTTCATTTTTTAGATACACTACATTTCCTTTAATTGAACATCTTTCCTTTGAGAATAAGATGCTCTTACAATAAATAACAACAGCCATAAATTCTGACCAAAGGTTAAAAATCGTAAATCACGTCTCCTCCCTTCCCCTTTTCTCAATTGAGACCTTGGTCATATTAATGGCCACCTTTCAGCTGGAGTGTACTTAATCTTCCTCATGTGTCTGAAGGATGGCCTGCAGCCTCTCCTGCCTTGATGTTTTATTTATGGGGGGAAAACAGCCTCTGCCACACAGCGCACCATCAGTCCTCATACCTTTTGGGAATCGATGGCCATGTTTAGAACGGGGCCCTCGTTGTGAAACAGAGAGTATTGAGATATGATGAAGACGCCCTCGCTGGTGTGAAGAACTTTGAGAACTTTGCCTTGTTCTGCAGAAACAGAGAGGGAAAAGACAGTGTAAGCTGAGCGGAGTGTTGGATCGCGGATAAATACATCTGCAAGTGCACACATACAGAACAATGCATGAACATCCTCCGTGTCACATGTTAAGATTTTGGCTTCCTGGTCTTCTCGCTTCGCCTGAGATGCAGCCCTTGTTCTGCTTTCCAAAGTGTTTTATAAATATATGAATTTGACTTGGACAGCTTCCACTTTTAATAAAAGCTGGAGGGCCAAAGTCAAAAAGGCAGACTGGATTTTTAAAACAGAAAATTGTGAAAGCAGAGCTGCTCTGAAAAAGAGAGATAGTGCCTTTCTACTTGTGTGACCCTAATGGATGTTTCCAAAACCACATTACTGGCTAAAATAATGGAGTAAAGAAAGTTTTTAAAGGGCTGATAGTGGTCGGGTGAAGTTCAGAGGTTGAGCTCTGCAGAACTGAAGTCAGCAGAGGGAATCTTGTAACCTGACTTTTGGATTCTGGGTTAATTTTGGATCAGCTGAGTTTTTATTCCTGACCAAAACGATGGAGCATCCAGTGTCCTAAATGTTTTACTCTTGCCTCCAGCTGGGATGTTTTCCACTTCAACAGCAGATTAGTGCCATTTGACAAAGAAACCGAGCAAAGGGGGCAGCTGACCTGTGAACATCAGGAGCCCTGAGTCAAAATTTACTGTTTCAAGACCTTTATTATAGCAGCTTTGCACTTAATTTTTTGTAAAAATCAAACATCCTGCAATATTTCAGCATTTAAAACTGTTAAACAACAGATACTTCCGCAGAAATTTTAGTCCATTTGTGGAAAATTTAATGTAGGAAAACATTTTAAACATCATATCAATTCAGAAAGTTCGTTTTTAAAGTATAAAAGAAAAAACTGCTTACCAGGAAGCTCATAATTATGGATAGTTGAAACAAAACAACACAGGGTGAAAGCAGCTAATTAAACCTGTAATATAGAAACATCCTGCAGACACACAGACCAGGGCAAAGCCACACACACACACATATTTAATTTGACATTTCTATTTAATTTATTACAGCATTAGAAATGCTAATGGTTATTAATCAGTCTTCAAGATGTTTTGGTCAGAGGGGTCCTAAGATCTAGTTCACAGGCTTCACTCACTTTCTCTCATTAGACACATTAAGTTCACCTGATGTTCTCCTCCAGCCGATGGCAATCAGCCTGGATGGGAGGTGATATAATGAAGCTGGTGTGTCTCTCAGGTGGTTTTGTGTCTGCAGAGAGTTAACACCATCAGCTGACTCTCTGTGTTTCTGTTCGTTTGTGTGTTTGTTGTCTTTATTTTAAATTTTGTGGAGGGCTCTTTCTCTCTCTCTTATAATCAGCTTTCATTCCTCTCTCTTCTCAGTGACTCCTAACTTTGAATTTTTTAGGGCTTTGGCTCCCGTTCTTGTGTTTTTCTATCATTATAATGGAATTAGTGAGTTGCTGTAGGCAGTTGTATTCCCACAACCACCTTTTCAAAACTCAAGAGCCCAATTTTCTGCTTTTTACGGGGAAATGTAAAAAAAAAAAAGACCAGTGAAAAACTCAAACTTACAGGAGATCGAAGTCCCCTGTGTCTCATTTCACATTTTACTCATGCTTTCATCATTGTTTTATATCAGCTTTCAAATCTGAATTTTCAGTGTGGGAAAATACTTTTGACAATTTCACTTCACTTTTAAGTTCCCAAACTGCAGTGATCTCAACTTAGTCTCACAAATTGGATAATTCCTGCAAAAAGCAGCTAACAGCTCAGTTAGCAACTAGCACAGTGGGCACAGCTAAGTTAGCTAAGCTTTGTTAGCTAAGTTAGCTCACTTTGTTTGCATTTTGGGACTTTTGTGTTGTCAGTATGGGTAGATGATATACTGTGAACATCAGGTGCGGTCACAGCACTCGGTGTGAACATTTGCTCCAACTATCAATCAAATGTTTCTCATGAATTGAAGACAAAAAAGTTCAGTCCTGCACTCTTAATATTTGCATCTCAGTACCTCCAAATGTTTGTTCCTCCTTTCTGAATCATGACTTGCCTTATTTGAAGGCTCCCTGACAGACTTGTTATGTCTTTGTTTTGTTTTGTCTGAGATTATTTAACTCTCTTTTTTTTTAAACTTTCCCACTGTGAAAAAGTGATTAGAGTGATATCTTTCCATCTCAAATCTTCATTTCCTGCATGCTCCCTCCATGAGGCACTACCTCATTTGTGGTTAGGCAGACTCCTGCTGCGACTCAGACTTCTTCATTCCAGAAACTGTCTTTTCTCTTTTTCATAAATTTCACATCTGTTTTTTCCCCCTCTGCAGTCACAGATAAAACTGTCCATTTTATCCAAATGATTTTCATATGATTCTTTAATCCTGTCTACAGCTATTTTCGGCCCTTTTGTCAAACTGTGCATCAGCGCAAAAATAGCAGCGAGTCATTTTCAGGGAGAGAAGGGTGACAATGTTGAACTCATGAATCATCTGCTTAGAAAATCTACTTTTTTAAGCTTGATTTATCCTGGGAGAGTTTTGCTGAGTGCACTTTTTTTTTTTTTTCTTACAGTAAGCACCTTTCACACTTCCTTTATACATCACACGTTATACCTACACACCAAATGTCTTGAAGCTTTGACTGTTGGACAGAAGGCCAGTTATCTGTAACGGCTACACTTCCTTCAAGATGGACAAAAGATTTAAATTTACCCTCTTTTGCTGACAGTAACACTGAGTTACAGTTCTCATAACTTCCCCTTCTTCTCTGATTTTTCTCTGTTAGATGCCACCTCGGTTGTGACTCTCCTACCGTTAGGTTAAGTTACTGCCACTTCTAATGACACACTGTGTTTAAAAAAGAAATAAAAACCAGCTCCTGATCCCAAAACATAAAGTCAATTTGAAACAGGTGTAAGGCTCTGGCATTTCTTCATCCCTGAGGGGAGTTTTCTGCTGTACCACCTCGGTGACTGAAAACGTCCGAGCAGCTTTATTACTTTCAGTGCTCAATCTGTCAGTGAGTTACTGAGGGAACAGAAATCTTTCACTGCTGCTTGTTCTCTTGTTCCTTTTTCCAAAGGTCGCCAGCCTCGGAGACTGACTGCTGCACTTTTTTTCCAACACTCGAAGGTCTACAACCTTTTGTACCTCCTTTTTGCTGCTTTTTTTTCTGTGGGTCACTTTTGGGATGTGATTCGACACGCTGGCAGACAGGCTTCTTTTTGGGCAGCTGAAGTTATGTAGCTTACTGTAGATTTCGTGTCTGGCACTGTTGATTCCTGCTGGCACTTGTTAGCAGAAGCTAATTGACTTGCAGTTCAGCTTTGGATCATCAGAGATTTTTATCAGCTTCTCCTGAGTTGTCACCTCTGACTTTTCTTCCTCCACAAATTCAAAACCACAGACGGAAACGTCTTAACATGCTGGACACATTCTGAAATTTTACTTTGAGCATTTTACAAAAAATATTCCAGAGGCTTGATGGGAGAAGATTTGTTGGCGATGTTTTTGCAGTTAGTTTCAACCCTTTCCTCATGGATCCACCTTGTTTTGCAGATGCAACAGGAAACTGTTAAGTCGCACAACTTTTTCCATTTTTAATGTTTCTCTGATGATGATATTATTTTTGTTATGTGCAGAAATTGTAGAACAATATTATAAACAAAACTCCTGACTTAACTGCCATTTGTACTCACATAAGATAAAAATCAAGGCAGGTGACATCAATTTTTAAGTTTATTTAAGATTTATAGATTTAAAAATGAGAATTCTTGTAACCTTTAAGTATTTATCTATTTTATTTTTTACAGTCTGACATCCGAGAACTGTTTTGTGATGATTTACTTGAGACTCCACTCTCATTCTTTAGTCAGAAATTGTTTCTTAACTTGTTTTTTCATCTGTGGAATCAACCGGACAAAAATACATTTTGGACCAACAAGAACTGGGACTGATGCTTAAAATACAAACCATTAAGTGGGGCATCAAACCCCGTCATGTTTAGAGGGGGACATTTGTGTAGTTCCTCTTGGGTTTTGGCTATAAAAATCAGGTCACAATTGGAAATGAATGATCGGGACTCTTTGGTTCACTTTGATTTTTAAATAAAATGGTTTTTTGTTCCCTTTTTATAAAAAATGAAACACGGACACTGGGCTTCTCTCTGGCAGAACCACCGCACTGCATCCAGTCTGTTACGAGTGTGAAAGTAGCTTTGCAACTGCTCACTTTTTAATATCCTTGTCTGCCATGTTTTTCAAGATGACAGATGTTGAAGTGGCTGGTTATTATATGCATAAAAATTCTGCTGAATTATTGGCTGGCTGGAGATCAAAAGACAGAGGAAATTCAGTTTGTCAAATCCTGCACTGTTCTGTCAGCCTGCATCTTACAGGGGAGAGTCCACCGAGACTAGTTAGACAGGTTTGAACCTCAGAGTTTATAGTTAGCTATTTATCTAATTAGGACTCGGGCGGTGCCGTGCAGTTAACTGTCACTTCAGTCTAGGCCGACGTTATAAAGTGAATTTTTTTTTTTTTGTGACTGTGACTGGAATAAACAAGATGTGGGTCTCTGCAGGGAGGTGGGTGGGGGGGCATCAGATGAGAGGAGATTAGATGAGTAATGCTCTTTACTTTCATAACATCCAGCATCAAGGTGCCCTTGTGCACGGCACCCACAGTCTAGTCACAGCACTTGAGCTCAAAGTATGCCACTGCTGGGGGGATGATCTTTTCATAAAAACCCGGCTGTCTGCTGGCTGACTGATGCAGCAGAAAGATGCAAATACTGTTAATATTGGTGCTAAATGACTAAGAGAACAGAGAAAAAGGGGGGCTGTGGTCTACCTAGCAAGGGGATAATCTATAACAAACACAATGGGTAACAATAGAACCAATAAACCGTCCTGCTGGTGCATGAAGTACAATGAGTTGGGTGGTGCTTGGTTTAAACTCCACCATTTTTACGCTGGAAACAACAGCCACAAACTCAAATTGCAGCTAAACAGTAAAAAACATCTAAAAATCTTGTTAAAATCAGCGGTTTCCTTTTAGGTTTTGCTTTGATTGTAGACTCAGACGAACACAAAGGGGGTTCACGGCTGTTCCATAGCGCCACCAAAGGTCAAACTCGACAGGTTACCTTTTCTTTCTAAATTATTTTACAAAAAAATCAAATGAAATGAAATAACAAAGCTGAAACCTCATTCCTCATTTTCTTTTCCTGTCATTTCCTCATTTAAAAACCACTGCACTCAGGCTTTCTGAGCATCACTTGGAATAGTTTTCTTTTAATATTGAGCTAATGTCTATTTTGAAATGCTGTTTGAAATGTAGTTCTGTGCTTCAAATGTGCATGTTTTTTTGCTCTCGGACATGGGTCTCTTTTTAAAAGGAGAAGTTGATCTCAATGAGAGAAACAGTGCAATTAACGAATAAAACTGCCATTATTCCACCTCGGGATTCGTCTCTCGCTTTGACATTTACAGTTTCTGTGTACTGATCTCCTTTCTTTTAAAAAAAAGGGTGCCACCAAAAAATAAATAAATAAATTAAGATCCAAGTCTCAGAGCAGTAAACAGAGTCTGAAAAAATGCAGCTGAGGAATTTAAATAAATGCAAAAAGCACTGGAGCACTGGAGCACTGCACTGAGATGCTATTTGCTCGGAGGCAGTCAGAGATGCATTTCACCCCTTGCAGGTGCTTCTTGAATTGCTGTTTCTTCTGTTTTATTCATGCAGGTTTTAGCAGCTGCAAAGGCAGCGCAATCATTTTGCAAATTTACCTCTCAGAGTGATATTTTGTCTCTGCAGGCCACCACACGAAATATCAGTCATTGTTTTTTCTCGCGCAAAAGATTAACAGTGTGGTTCGTGTCTCTGAGTTCATCTTTTGTGAGGGATATTTATTGGAATCTCCATCACTGGGGAAGATTAATGGCTCGAGGCTACTCAAAATGCATCTGCTTCGATTTCACTGTCACTGGTGCGGAGGTGGACCCTGGCTCGCCGCTCCTACGCTTCTGATTGGTTTAAACCGCCATAATGCAACAATCAATCAGGACGAGCTGTCCGTCTGCCTCACTCACTGAAGATTGGATTATGTCAAGAGCGCCTTTCTTTCTAATTTGCAAAGATACCTGTGCAATTGAAATTAATAATGCAGGCTGATGAACTCGACTTTTTAAAAGCTTGTGAATATTCATTACACTCAAGCCCTCAAGTTAGAGTGATGCAATATTGAAAAGAGAGAACGCAATCAAGCCTTGTATGTTTTCTTTTTTTTTTACAAATCACGAGAGCACAAATGTTCAGGCGTCACAGCCACCGTGTTCCCTTGTATGTGATCATTTGTTCCTGAAAATAGAAAAAAAAAAATAAACAGGAAACAGTGCAGTCTGTGTGGAGCAGCAGATCTCCGGTACAACCTGTTCCTCCGGCCGCAGATACCACTGTGATTCAAACTGCTCTAGTTTCTTTTTAGGCCACCGCAGAGACCCGTGGCTGTTCATAGCTCTCCATCCCTTCCCTCCTATAACTGACATAGTTACCAAAGCCCACAGCGAGGAGCCATCATCCTGTCTTTTTTAACCATACGTTGTTTTCCAGGTGCTATTTTTAGCATCAACCCAGAAATGCTCCGATGAATGACAGAGACTCATCCACCGCGGGAGCGAGGAATGGCGGGCTGCAGTGGAAAACGATGACACTCGCTCATCTTTTTTGGTGAACTTCAGCGTGGTGAGACACTTTCGCACACTTGAGCATATGACTTGTGATGGTTGCCATAGTAATCTCCCCGAGGCACAAGGCAATTTTTGAACTAAGTGCTATGGGCAACAGCAGCGCCTCGGCATTGCCGCTTTGATCAAATGAAAAGAGTCGTGTGAAGGCCACAGATCATTTGAATAGATTTTAATCAGAAGATTTTGATGCTGTTTTCCTAATATTTCTACCGTTTGGTGCCTGATTTAAGAATTTAAGCATATATTTCAGCGGTGTTTGTATTGTTGTTGTTGTTGCACAGTTTAAGAGCATCAATGAAATGCCTGATTCTGTCTGATTATTCTGCTTGCTCTCGCTGTTGTGCTGCTGAATGGATGCAACCTTGGGTTTTATTACTCACACATCCTGATATACGGCATACGTGCAAACACTGTCATGCATCTTTCAAAGAATTTTGGTTTTACCTTCCTCTATTTACTCATGTTGCCAGAATCACCAAAAAAAACCCAGAAACAAAGCAGGTGCAGAATGACATGTAATATTAATATGTGCAAAATAATATAAACAAAAATACAATATGCATAAAATGATTTTTAAACCATCTTAATTTGCAGTCAGTCTTTTGGTGCAACTCTTTTATTAACAGACTTAATTTCTTAGGTGAGTAAAGTAACATGAGCATTAAGACCACTGGACCGATTCTTAAGTTGTCACTTTAAATTTGGCATCAATCAGTTTTTGTTCCTTTCATTTAAACAGTGAACCAGATGACAGTTTGTATTGTGAAAACAACTCTAATAAGAATAAATCCAGTGAATTATTACACTTTCTGCAGCTCTACGGAGCCTTTTAACCCAAGTGTTGCATTTGGTTTTGCAGCACATTAAATGTCTCATTCATTCCTTCCATTTCCTATCAAACCAATCTGCAGCAGCAACAGAGCAGCTGTTCAAAGCAAAACAAAGCTCTGATAAACCCACTGTAAGAACCTGCTGAACACCAAGCAGCAGACAGAGAGCTGGCGACTTCCTGAGGCTGATAGCGAAACATCTAGGAGCTAAAGAGCTAGATGGGATTTATTTTGTTTGTTTGTTTAAAGCCAGACCTTGAACTGTTGTTTTATGGTCTGTCTCTTCAGTGGAGACCAAACTTAAGCAAAAAGAACGATGAAAAGACAGTGTGATTGTAATGTTGCTCTGTCTTACAGATTTGTTAATAGGCTGCTAAAACTTTAGTTGGTGCAATTTATGTGGTGCAAGGGTAACTGCTTAAGATAAGACTGAGGAGGTTATTTATTATGTAGCTCCATGAGGACTACACAAACCACAAACTGGTCAGCTTATGCAGCTTTTCCCCCTCAAAGTCACTGAATATCACTGGTTGAAGAGTAAGACTTGAGATGATTGTCTGGCTTAAGAAAAGCTACTTCTTTAAACCTTCTGCACATCACAAGCACAGCTCTATATTACAGTGAATAAAGGAAGGTAAATACTGAAACTGGATGAAACAGTCCCACAGTCAATAATAGAACAAATCAAACCTTTTCCACTCTCGCCCTGCTTATATATCACAAAGTGAAAATTGAGAAAGCCGGTGAATAAAAAACAACATGGTCTGATCACAAATGACACATTCATGCAGTGTCACTGTGGTGCTATCAACATGATGAATCCAAGACTTAACCACAATTTAAATAATCGCTGAAACATAACAGCTGATATAATAGCTATACATACACACTCGCACAGAGACACACACCTGTTCCGAGGTACAGGACGCTGTAGTGCTCGTCGTTGACCGCCAGCACGATGTCTGCCACAGTGTGTGTGATTTGGTCGTCCGTGGGCAGGTCGAGCGGAGCGACGCCGACAGGCCGGATCACGTCCTCGATTTCTGGGTGGTATCTGATCACCCCGAGGTTCTTGATGTCGTTTTGACCTCCGGCGGCCGTCGAGTTTTTGCGCACACACTGAGAGACAAAGTGATGTAATCAGTTCAGACCAGGGGCCGGGGCTCCCGGATAAACAAGATGCCCTTGGACAAAAAAAAAAGTGCTCAAAAAATTGCCTCTCTTTTATTAACTCACGACTTTCAAAAATAGCACCAATCTTTTCACATCTAAAATAAAGGCTGACTCATGCAATAGCACTTTTTTTTCTCAGTGATGTTTTTCCAGATTGGTGTGACTAAAAAAAAAAAAAAAAAGGAAAACCTTTTTGGTTTTTTTCTTACCATCCCTGGCCGATTGCCAGAGAACGAACTGCTGTAGCCCTTCAGTTTAGACGTGGAGAAAGCTTGGTCAATATCTTCGATGGAGTAAGCACAGATCACCGTTCTGCCCCTAAATGAAGGCAGAGAGAAGAGAAACTGCAGTGACAATAAAAAAACAGGACAAGTGGTTCTGAGGGACATGCAGGGATAAAGCTGAAAGACCCCGGGGCCCTCGAAGGATATCTATAATCCTCAGCTTGTTCTCGAGCAGTGATCCCCTCAGAGCAAACACTGGATGTGTGTTTATCTCGCTGTTACATGTCTTTACATATGTGAGGCCAGAAGTCTCTGAATTTCATTTATTTTTTTCTGTTTTTGTCACTGCATTTATGGTTTTTTATTAACAAACAAAACTGAAATTGCAAATGCAATAAGCTCAAATACCTTTTGTTAAATTGTAGCATTTGTATTCTGCACTGCACATTATCATTTTTTACAAGTAGATGTGAAACTCTAATAGCTTGTGTTTTGAGTTTTGAGAAAATTTCTTTGTAACTACTAATGTGCAATTAAGAAAATATGTTTGACAGGAAAAACTGCTCTTCTCCAAAAAATATCTACTTCTTTGCACTGCCTTGTAGATAATTACTCCACAATCTATTTTCAGCCTGTTTTATCAGCTGATGATGGTGGAACATGACTTGCAAACTTAAACAATTATTCAGCAGATATATTGCTGTTTTTCTGCTGTTACAGATAAATGAAAAAGAAATAAACACTGACAGGACACTTTTTTTCAATAATGATTTGACTGTATAATGACTTTGGTGTGTGGGCGTGTATAATGTGCCTGTGTGTGTGTGTGTGTGTGTGTGTGTGTGTGTGTGCACGTCAGGAGGTGCCGCTGGCATGTGGTGTGTACTGCTGTGGGTGGATGAGTGTCAGATATTCTTTGATTTCGTATTATTATTTATCGTGTGATTTGCATGTTTATACTGAGCCTGACAGACACACACACACACATTACTGTAAATCAGCCATTAAACTCTGCATGTTCTCTCTGCTGCTCGCCACTTTACAAACTGAAGGATTCAACCTTTTTGAATTCATCGACACCACCACTGTGCATCCTGCATGGCTTCGTTATTCTATTGTACAATTTGTTTTCTTGTCCTCGAAATGAAAACACCATTTTTTAAAAATAAACCATATGAACAGTTGACAGATTGATGGATGTTTTGTCTGACTGCGGCACCGAAGAGCCAAGATTTTTTAATGTTTTGTCATAAAAAAAAGGTGTGAGATAATCAACAATTTCACTTTCTAAGTGTAAGCCATCAAACATCACAGCAGCACTGATCATGACAGTGAGTGATGTTGATGCTCTGCCATACTGTGTCAAGATGTTTGAAGAGAGAAACTACAATTTTCCAATCAGGTTTCATCTGCAGGCACAGATGTTTGTGGGAAATATTCAATTTAACCCAGTAGCTTCCAACATTATATCTCTAAACTCATGTATTAGCATAGGGAGAGGCAGTTAACTGAGTAATTTCTTAGGCCAGTTAAGCTTGGAGGTAATCAAAGTGTTTGATGTTTCAGCTCACCATGCGTTGGAAAACAGGCCGTACATGACTCCGGCCCGCTTGTCCTGCGCCGTCAGCACCACTGCCTGCTTCATGTTGTTGTACTGCTGCTGAGTGTTTCCTGCGCCGCACATCACCCGCGCCTTCATGAAGGTGGTCCATGAGTCCGCCAGCAGGTTTTTGATGCCACCTTCATCCACCTGGAAGTGTCATAAAATGGCCGTATCATTACAAAGTGGTCACATTGCCCTGATTGATTGTGAATTTTACTCTTTTTTTTTCCTTTTTCTCACACAGAAGTATAAGAATTGTTCAGGATGTTAACCCATAAGTTGTCAATGTGATTCCAGTTTTGACCACTTTCCTAACTCTGCAGAAAATCCAGATGACTCTTGGATAATTTGAGGAATAACAAAATCAGGTATATTTTTTATATTTGGAAAGTTGAACAGTTTCTCAGAAGCTAAAAACAATTGTTTAACACTTCTTGGCCATTTTTTGTAAAGGGATTTGGGAAAATATGCTCATCTGCTTTCTTATTGAAACTTAAATGAGAAGATCAAGCTATTCATGGTTGAGTAATCATAAACACTGAGGCCACATCCAACAGCTGGTTAGCTAAACAGAAACTTAAAATCACAAGAAACAGCTTCTGTAACTTGTCAACTTCATGGAAACTCGGCGCTTCCCAGAACAAAGGCAAACAAGTGTTTTTTTCTTTACCGTGCAGATTCGGCCGATTCGGGCTCTGTAAGGCTGCTCGTCCACTCTGGCCGTCTTGTTGAACTCACTGAAGAAGAAGTAGATCTCCTCTTTGTACCTCAGTGACGACGGGATGATGGCTGCACCAGCAAACTGCGGATCTGATGGTTTGTAATTTGAGCTTGTTACCTTCAAGACAACTTGTGGGTGAAGCACTATTTTATATTGTGGCCTTATCTCATGAATAAATCAACTTTTTTTTTAGAGCATACTGCTATAATTTAATTGCACTGAAAGTGGAGATGTGAGACTGAACAGAAGGGTAAATGTTTGCTGATGATGGGGAGGTTCGTTATGTGCATCTTAATGCTTTAAATGATTTGAACCAAACCATTAAAACGATGCCAGCGAACACAAGTACACGCTAATTTTTCCTCGTGAAAATGATAGTGGGAGATTCAGAAAGAGAACCACCCACCATCTACACTTTCATTAGAATAAACCTTTATGGTTTTGCATGACCCCCCCCCCCCCCTCCCTCCTCCTCCTACTCACTCAGCAGCCAAATGTTCTCCGTCTTCAGGAGTTTCTGGGAGCCAAACGTACGTCGGATCGAGCCGGCATGACCTGCCACCGACGACATGGCAGAGTACAGACTCCCATCTTAGACGGCAAAGAGAGGGAAAAGAAGAGAGGAGAGGATGAGCGTTGGGTAAAAAGGAAAGCACAAGGTTCAGAGAGGGAGGAGGGCAAGATTGAAGTGACACAGAAGGGAATTGATTGAAACTGAAGGAGAGGAAGATACACAGACGGAACATTAAACACAGAGAGGGAGAGTGAGGATGGGGAAAAAAAAGAGGCCCAGGAGGCCACAGAATAAAAAAACATGGAAGAGGAAAAAAAGAGAACAAGAGCAAAGACATAAAGGCAGAATAGCTGCAGCGATGAGCAGCCACCGATCACCATGTTCTTATAAACCCACTTAGAGCTCCGTCTCCATAGCAATGCAGAGGGGACGTATTTGAAATCGTGGTAGAAAAACCTCTTAATTAGGACGGATCATTGTTAGACCGCTGCTCGACTCAAGCAGAGGGGCCGGCTCCTTGCTTTTAACAAATCGATCCCCATCTGGAAGGAGCGTCCCGCTGTGCCAACTAACCTCTC
This sequence comes from Ctenochaetus hawaiiensis, assembly GCA_029783645.1. Classification (NCBI taxonomy): domain Eukaryota; kingdom Metazoa; phylum Chordata; class Actinopteri; order Acanthuriformes; family Acanthuridae; genus Ctenochaetus; species Ctenochaetus hawaiiensis. Next base: position 2,007,061 of record JAPZDY010000025.1, read on the forward strand.
ACTAATTTCTGAGTGTCTCCACAAACATCCATCCATCCACATTCGACGGCACAACGATTTGTCCGTCCCTCATCGTGTGCCGAGGAAGGTTGGTTTAATTAGAAACATCTCTGTTTAGTTAATGTGATCCTGCACTTCAAAATAATCACACAATTAGGAGTCTCATCCCCTGTGAGGAGATTCGAGCCACTGAAGTTTCACGCTGTGACCTTATGAAATTGATGAATTGCACCCTTAAAGATGGCTTTTTTCTTAGTTTAATTGAGCTGAATTTGAAAACTGTAACATTTTATTTGCATACGTGTATTTTGATAAAAACACAGAGGTCGTATTTGTTAAAATAACAGTTCATTTCTGTGTCATTCAGCCTCTCTCACAACTTGCGCTGAGTGGCAGAATGAAACAACCGTGGCTGCTGTGAATAGGAAGATGTGTGACGCTTGGAGGAAAACAATAAAAACCCTTGAAAAGATTGCCACCGGCTATGACAAGGACTGGTAAAATGCGCTGTCAGTCGGTGATGTGAGTGTTGAAACGTAGCCAGATATTGAGTCCTCTGATATAGATATCTATGTACCTCAACAGCGGGAAAGTAAATGCAAGTAAACAGAACCTGCAGGGCAAATTCATACACTCACAGGGTCCTATTTTAAAGCACCTGTCAGCCTGATCAGAACTGAGACTTCAAAGGATGTTTTCTGCGGACGAGAATGAGGAAAAAAAGTTTGTTTTTTTTATTATGTTTCATCCAAAAAAAAAACAATTTCCCGCTTGGTTATCATTTCGCAGTGTTACTTTTTATTTTTTTTCTCTTCAGCATCCAAGAGTCTGTCAAACTTCTGCCAGTTTTCTCTCAAATTGTGTTTGTGCAGTCAGCTGTGCAGAAGCTCCATGGCAGCATTGTTTCCATTATTATTATTATTATTATTATTATTATTATTATTATTATTCATGCAATAAAATGGCAGTAACATTGATCACATCATGTGCTAAAGCTCAGATATAAAACATTTCAACCCCCTGCTCATCATCTGTCCATCACCTGGTCGTCTTCACCCTGTTGTTGTTGTTTCATCTTGTTAGGTTTTTTTGGGGTGGGTGGGGGTCAGGAGTAACAAAGCTGAGGACATTTTTCCATGTACCTGCTACACTTTCTACCTACTGTAGGTGGAGCATTATCAACATTGATCGATGAAGTTTTTTGGATTTGAGTGTAGTGAATTTGCACGACTCACTCGCTTGAGTGTAGCTCTTCTTTGTTGTTGTTATAAAACTGATTCAAAAGCTACTCGATCTCTTCATTTGAGTTACAACAAACACAATTGATTTTTCTGAGGCTTTTGAAGAGTTGTGCGCTGTGCAAAATGAAAACACGAGTAAAGCTTGTACGAATTTATATGCCTCTATGCCGACGATCACCGTGGTCGGAGGCAATATGATTTTTTTGAGTTGTTTCTGTTCATTTGTCCAATTATCCTTTTCTCTTCAACTTGAAACTTCAAGAGCAGCTCAAAGGAATTCCTTTCAACTGACCCTTTTCACATTTCATATTTTGCAAAGACACTGAATTGGTGACGTTAATCTTGATTGTCCACCTTGTTGATTGATTAGATCTTCAGAGCTGCAGGGTTGAACATGAACAAAGCGTTCATTCAGTCTTCAGAACTCGTAGCTTCTTTTCAGTGACATTCATATTTGAAGCTTCGCAGTCCAGCAAAGACTCATTGGTTTTACTGACACTGAGCTTCAGGTGAATGCAGCTGCACCATGTGATGAAGCGCTCTGTCCTCTGTGCTCCTCTTTAACAGAGAAAACAGCATGTTTCTCACAGGATCTAATGCTGAAAATCCTCTAAAATTTTGAAAACATTATGAGTCTGGACGTGAATGTAACCTTCAGCTTTGCTAGTTTGCATTCACAACTGCAAGGCAACGTATTAAAACTTCAGTTGGAGTGCCTATGTTGCAGCCAGGTACTACATGATCTATTAAATATACCGAAACATCCATCTTTTAGAGGCTCTTTGAAATATCATAAGGTACTTCAGGTAAAAGCATCCACTGTAGGCTACTCATTTGCATGTTATGAATAGAGAGGGATAATAAGAGACAGATTGCTCCTGGGAGCCCGGGACTCACAAGTGTCGCTCTGCTGCTCCCGACTCAAATGAACAGAGTTAATAAAAAAAGAGTTTGAAGATGGCTTTGTTCCAAAATAAGATCGTTGAAAAAGTGACACCTTTCTGAAGACAAAAAAAAGAAGAAAAAAAGATGAGACTTTGGAAATGATGACATTTTACTCAAACATGAAAATCAGCTACGCTTTAATCAGAAGAAATTACTCCATTATTTGACTCACCAAAATTACCACAAGATTAATCACACTCAGCAGCTTTTCCCATGAGTTTAACTATGGATTTTGGAATTTCGGATAGTTATGGTGAAAAAAAGGAACTTGTGATTAGGAGAGAGATTGGTTGGGATCACGTAGTCTGCTGTCAAGGTTGGAGAAGTATTTCATTTTTGTTAATACTTTGTTGAAGATCAGTAGATACTGAGGCTGGATGACAAATTATATTGGTTTTGCTCCTCAAATCACAATCAGTCCAGTCTTTAAAAGTAAACAAAACCATGCATTTTCACAAATCCCAAATAGTGTGCTTTGCTTTTGCTTGGCGAAGAAGCAAACCTCCTCGCTAGTGGATTGTTGAAGCTAGCTTGATGGCTAGTTTATAGTCTCGTGGTACTAAAACTACTTCAACCTGTCAGGTAATTGCACATTCATTTGCTTTTCTTTTGGCCAGAATCCAGAGAGAAACACCCATCTGGAACACATCGTCCAATCAAGTCAGCTCTAAGTTACCAGTCCTTTACTTCGGCCCACAAAGGACCAAATTATCTTAACAAATTGCTCCAATTTTCGGCCCCCGGCTGAAGATTATTTAGGTTAATCAGGTTCACTAGCAACCAGGAAAGTCTTCTTTTGCCCTTAGTGTTTCACAGCAGTGTCTTTTAAAAGGTTTTATGGTTTTTTTTTCTCCCAGTGAAGCATGAACAGCAGCCCTGTAATTTCCTTATGCATTTGTTACCTGCAGGCAAGCTAATGGACCTCTGGGAAGGGTAAGGTGGTGAGATATCAGAGGCCGACGCTATCTGCCCGTTGCCCTGGACTTCAGTCAGCACAGTGTCATTTACCTGCCGTGAGAGGGAGGAGACATTTCAGCCTGGAGGAAGTCAAGCACTTGAAAGCCAGATCACTCCATCATGTATTATACATCCTACAGCTTTTCTATTCCAAGACCCGACACTTATCTTTTTGTCACATAACACAATCTCAGCTCATCCCTGGTGGCACTTAACATCTTCTACTGGTTAAATAAAGGCCGGGAGTTATTTATTGCCACAAGGATGTTTTTTCTCAGTGATGAATAAGTGAGCAAATAAATAAAAAAATGTTAATTACAATCGATTTTGAAACTGTTCAGACTCGAGGAGCAGCTGCATGAGGATTCATCAGCATTTCAAGGAATATTTGAAGAAACTCTTACCAGCATCCAACACCTGGGGCTTCCAGCATTTGTCCCACATACGAGGATTGTGTCGTTTACTTTCTGAATGACAGTGATGAAATTATCGCACTCCAGCTGTGAGAGAAGGAGACGGCAAAAACAGTGAGGAACAAGAGCAGAAATGAGGCAGAAAGGTTCACAGATTGGAAGAGGGATTAAAGATGCAGAGAGGCAAAAGAGGGGAAAACATTGGAGGGTTTGTGAAAGAGTGATTAGAGTGAAAGAGATGGAACAAAGGGAGGGAGAAAAACGAGAAACCACCATGGGGTTAAGAAAAACAAACGCGAGGAGAGGAAGGTGGAACAGAGGGAGAGAGAGAGAGAAAATAAAGGAAGAGTGCAACACAAAGCAGATTACAAGAGAACAGGCACATTGCTCAGAGAGAGCGATTTTAAGAAAAATTGGAGGCAATCCATGCGCTGAACATTTTTGGCAGACGGCACACAGGAGGCTTAGCCCTGCAGTACAGCACTGCACTACTCTATATGCATCACTTGTACATTAAGTACAGAAAATGGACTGCTATCTCTGAGACATTACTGAACGGAGGATGAAAATGGACAGAGTGTGCCCTCGAAGGGGGAAATCATGGTTTCAGGTCGTAGCGGCGCTGATGTCAACTGAGGTCTCTGTAATGCAGCGTTTCTACTGCAAAGCAGTGCTTTATAGACAACCTAAAAAACACAAATTCTTATGAAATAAGGTTAGTGATGCACTTCCTCCATCTTCAGTATTTCACCAAGTCCAAAAAAATGGAGCCAGAGCTTGTGTAAGTGTGTGTAGGTGGACGGGTAGGCAGTTGGGTAGGCTGGATAATTTATGTGAGTGTATGCAAGTTTTGTATGTTTTTACTTTTTGTACTTATGTTCTTGAGAGAAAAAAAACTTCAGTGAAAGTGTTACTTTGTTGGTTTTTTGTTGACAACACAAGACTGAGGTCATAAGCAGCTGATGCACAGTTAGACTGCTGATACTGCAGACCATCACAGATGACATGGAAATAATTGATCCTAATGTTTTTTGTTTTTAGCACAATGGCTCATTTTGACAACAGTGTCATCTTGGCAATTTTTATGGTGTTAAGAAAAGCATTTGCATCATTCACAATCATCCTTTTTTTGCAAGAATTGTGCACAGAACATGAGCAGACATGAGCACTGAAGAAACTTACATCTTGTTCCTTTAAAAATATATTCAAAATATTAAAACAAGGCGATGTTAGAACTTAAGTAATCAACTTTCACTAAGGAGACGGATGAAGATGGTTCCACTGTTTTGCCACTGAGCAAATCATAATTTGGCCCTGAGTAAAAAATGGAAAATTAGACTCACTGTTCTTGTTAATTTCCTGTAATTATAAAACTGTGTCAAAATGAATGCAGGAGTTATTAATTGATGTAAAAATGGTTGAAGTATTTTAAGCACAACCTTTAAATACAAAGACATCCGATTCTCTTGCCAGACTCACTCTTTTCTGTCTTTAAGGGCCCTTTATTTTCTATAACAAGCAGCACATTAAGCCCGGAGTGCATCCTTTGCTTCTTAAGATTATTCATTTGCCTCAGAGCATTTAATATTGAAGCTTTCCCACGTTCTTAGACTTATTTTAGGTTGAATATTGAATTAAATTTCTCCTTTTCTCTCAGTCTCTCGCTGGAGTCTTTGTTGCGACAATTACGAACCGCTCACTCATGTGTGCAAAGTTTGGTTTGTTTGTTTTGAGGTAAAACTGTCTCATGTGTAATATTCTCATCTGTATAAATTAATAAAAATATTTGTCTTGATTGCATATTTTACTGTTTATTTGAATTATTTGGTCCCTGAAGTCCCAGAGAAACATTTACATGAACCTAATCTAATCAAGATAATTAAAACCGCTGGAGCTCTAACCTCATTGCAGGGCAAGCAGATGATGATGATGTGATGGTGATGGTTAAAATGATGAGAAACAGCATGCTTTCGATGATGAAACACTGATGGAGGAAGGGAGAGCTCAGCAGATGTGATGGAGGTTCTGACAGCGAGGATGAGCTTCTACCTCGAGTGGTGCAGCCTTG
>JAPZDY010000025.1:2013765-2043115 GCA_029783645.1 Ctenochaetus hawaiiensis
CTCGAGTGGTGCAGCCTTGGCCTTGCACGTGTCAATCGCAGTCTGATCGGATGCCGCTGGGATCTGTGGGAGGAAGAACTGTTTAGTTTGTGCCAAGTTCTTTCACACTCCCCCTGTTTCAGCCTGAGAACAGCGACCCTGCTGCAGAACACAATCCTCACAGCAAACATCCACCTTGTTAGCCGACGCCTCTCTGCGACGTACGCTGCATTCAAGGACTTCTTCTGTCATTAAATGTGTCATTCACATTCTTGTTGTGCTCCTGTGTTACCTGCCTCCTGCGCTACACATTTCTCAGAACTACCTCCGGCATGAACGTAAACTTTTTGCACTCGGTACATGCAGGCGGAGCGAGCAATAGAAGGAGCTGCAGAATGAAATCATCCATTTGAGAGAATTGCTGAGCGTTGTGTCCTTCGGTCAAACAAGCTTTACAAAACAGATAACTAAGTCTGCTCACCCTTTTAATAATGAATGTCTCCAGCAACAATAGCTAAGTTTTAGAGGAGAAACCCTCACTCTTTCACTGTGGGTGGGTGACAACATGAGTTGATGTTTGCCACCGCTGTTTTTAGAGGATTGAGAAACGTTATTTTTAAGCTCTAACCTGCACAGGAAATGACTCAACCTGACAAGATGTCACTTAACTGTGTGAGTAAGTTTAAAATAAAAAAGAAAAAAAACACAGGATTAAACATCAAAATAGTCCCTTTGATGCCAAACACATCTCCTGTCGCCGCCTCTCCGCTGAGGAGAACCCAAAAGCCTGCAATCATTCTGAAAAATAGGGCACAGTCACATCGGGATGAAAGGCCCAGCTTCCAGTCTATTCAATGTGTCAGGCTGGTGAGCGCTGACGCTGCAGCCTACACGCTGTGTGGTCCTGACGCTGTGTGTTGTCATCATTAGCTCAATCCATTGTGCTTTCTTTCCTCACAGGGACAGATAGGTGTAGCTTCATTAACGTATGCACCACCCGACTTCCTCAGCCTTCAGCTGCCGAACTGGGTCAGCAGCAGGCCAGCCGTCTCATCTCTCTCTGCCTCTGGCTCGTCTCTGCGTCGCCCTCAAAGCAGCGGGGCAGCTATATTTGTGTCATCCAGCGGAGCGTAGCAAACAGTGTTAGAGGAAATGTTTATTTTTAAAAGGAAGCTTTAGCTTAACTCACTGCTTCGCTCTTATGTGAAAAAAAAACAGTCAACAGGTTGGTTTTTGCTTTTAAAACAAAACCAAATTAACGTCCTGCTTATTTTGCAAACTCTACTTAGTGTGCTAATTGATCACAAACAGAGACAAGGCTGGTTGAGCTGCTGTTTTCCACAAAGAGGTACTTTTACAAATATCCACTGAAAAATCCACTCTGTGCTGAGTTTGGGCTTTAAACCAGGAGCAGGTTACTTTAGCTTAAAGAAGAGGAAAAACAGAAAGTTTTGCTTATTCCAAAGGTAAAAAAAAGACAGCAACCAGGACCTCACAATCACATATCTGTTTTTTTTATTTTGTGCATAGACAGAATCATAAAAAACTGCATTGTTTGGAGCTGTTTCATCATGACTAAATGCTTCAATTCAATGCTTGACACACACATGAGAGTGACATCCACTTTCACACTACTGTCTAATGTCTAACCACCACTTCATTCATAGTAGGTTTGCTGGTCAGAGTCAGAGTTCCAGATATTTGTACTTGTGAGCTGCCCAGTACAGTCAAAGCCAAATGCTTTGCCTAAAGGAACTTCTGCAGAGGCGGTAAGGGAGGACCAGCTTTACATCCCCTGTCTGGCAATAAAACAAGGGACCTTGTGTGACAAGTTTGCATGTTTGTGCTGCCTTGACTTAAAAGTGCTGCACATCCACACACGGTGTTTCTGTTAGCCTGCGTGCTCAGGCTGAAGGTGGGCTGAGCTATGCTGGTAGGCCGATTAAGGTTTAACAACTGAGACAGAAGAAATGTCAATCAAACACACACTGTATGCACTTAAACAGTCCTGAGAGGAGGTTTAATCAGGAAACACAACAGAAGAAAGGTGTGTGGGTGTAACACGGGTGAGCAGGGTCTTAATTCTGGTGACATGCGTGTCCTCCAACCTTTAGGTCCCTGCTTTCATATTCAGTTCTGATGTTCAGCAGCACTTCCACATGTCAGCTGGAGGCAGAAGTGGCTTTTGAATTGGGCTGACTAAAAAGCTTCACAGGGTTTAGTATTTAAGCCGTCGGCTGGCAACTGATCTTTTATTACTTTTTCCTCCATTGCAGCAGAGCGGTCCCCCCATCACACAGGACGTCTGCAGCTGAGAGATTAAATCCCCCTGAAACATCTCTTAGTGATTATCAGATCAAATTAGTATGCATTTTAAAGAAATACATTTTTTAAATTAACTGACTTATAAACTTAACTTATAAACTAAATGAACTTAGGTAGGAGCATTGATCTTGTTGTGCAGAAAAAGGCATCACTTTTGCCTAAAAGTCCACATGCAAGAATCAGCCTCCTGTTACAAACAGCTAATTTGTCCAAATTACACAAAATGACACATCTTACCCTCTGTTTATACCCATTATCCAGGGCTGCACGAGCAAAAATTTCCTGGAATTACTGTGATTCAACAGTTTTCAGTGGGCCTGTCTGTCCCTGCTCCTGTCTTTGGAGTTTTACTGCTTTAGAGGATGTGCTTACACGTCAGCAAAAATCAGTTCAAAGCAGAGGGTACCTGTAGGTCGCGGACCCCTCTGTTGGTGAACGTCAGCACGTAGATCATGGCCTGGCCGCCCACGTACAGCGTGTCGCTCCCCTCCTGGTGGTACATGCTGATGTAGTTCTCCGGTTTGTTGAAGTGGAACCTGGAGGGCTCTGTGGATCACAATAGAATATAAATAAATAAAAACATCCCTGTTAGACCACAGGCTTGATGTTTCACTTATTAAAATGTATATGCATCTTTGTTCATGCGATGGAAATATGCCCCGTGGTAATTCTGTGTGGTTTAATTAGTAAAAATGAATTGAACTCAAGAAAATTTATTCTTGAAACAGGACAATAAACAGTGACTATTTTACATTTTAATAGCGTAACGCCACTGTGACTAGGCCTAATTATCACTGCCAAGTAATTACTTCAGAATAAGAAGAATGAGGAGCAAGAGAAGGAGAAAGAGGACGTATGCTGTGGTAAAGTTGAAAAGCAATTTCCAAATAAGAGGGAATCAATCTAATCAACAGCTAAAGGGAAAAAAAACAAGGTACTGTAGCAAAGATTCATAAAGCAGAGAGGTCAAACACAATAACAAAAGGTCGATGCATGAAGGCAAAAATGAGTTTTTAGGAAGTTATTTAAAAAGATGATCCAGATTTAACCGCCCTAAGCTCCTGGGGCACGTCTGATGGCAAAGAGCCAACCCTCTGGATTTTAATCTACGTTTAATCTGCAGTCAATACAGGGAGCCGGCTCCAGGGCTTCATGGTTATGAACTGGTTTGATTTACCAAAACATCCCATCTGACGTTACTGCCCTCTGCGGTCTTATGGGAGCCTGGTTTGGGTGGCTTGGGTGTTGGAGGGAAAGGGCATTTGGTGGGAGCATAAATATCACTGCTAATAATCATGTGGGCAAATACCATCACACATGCTTGGTGGAATTACACTCAGGACACCTCCAGAAGGCTCAGAGGTTCATTTTGGCTCGTCTGATTCACCCATCCAATCAGGCTCACACTTTAACACTGCAACTGTGCATTTAAAAATAGATTAAAAACGCTGCTACTGTTAAGGACACGGAACACAGAAAACGCTCTTATAAAGTAATCTGAAAGATATACGAGCTCTGCAAAAAAAACTGCAATGTCTTTTGCAATATAGTTAAAAGATGGGTTTGTAAAACATTATGATTTTATGATCTTTTAATACCCCTGCGAGCATTTTTCTTTCGTTTGGTCTCTCTGCTGTAGAAGGACATTCGTCACTTTTTGGCAAGAGACATTTCATAAATTTTCAGTCTGAAGAGTTTAAAAGCTTTGTAGCAATCCAACCAGCTGCCCGTTCAGGCTTCTGACGGTAGATTAGAAAAAAAATTAGCATGAAATCTAAATGCCAGAAAAGATTACAAACAGTGCCATAGGCAGGATGTTTAGAGAGGGGGAATAAAAGAAGAAATGAGCTGCTCATCCTATAGAGCTTTCATTTTTTCCCCTTTTTTATTTTAAACAAAGATACTTGATGATTAGAAAACAAAATCCATAGCAATTTCAAGCAGATTAATCATTTTACTCTTCGTGTTCCAATATAAATAGATATATCAGGAATGACAGGAGGAGATGACACAGTCACGGTCACATTGTATTTGTAATGATTTTCTTCACATGTCTGAGATGGAAAAAAAAGAGACATCCAGTCTGACAGCAGAGCCAGGATGAAGTGGTTGTGATCGCTGATACAGGTTGCTAACCAACCACTAAGTTTCTATGGAAACAGTGGCCTCTCTGATTGGTGGGAATCTAATTGATGAAGCTCGTACTTCAGGAGCGAGTGAGGAGCGCAGGAAAGGCCAACGTGGCTGATGACTTAAGTAGGAACATATTAATTTCACTGTCTGCTGATCTTGAGAGAAAAACACCACAGCTGGTAAAACACACCAAGAGACTGCTGTTTCCTTTAGACACTAACAAGCTAATAACGATGAGCTAATTAGTTTCTTCTGTGTGAGTTGTGTTAAACTTATCCCAACACATTATCACTCACACGTTTGCATACTGACACTTGGTCCAGATCTCCTTGACTTCACTTCTTAACTCCTTTAGCATCTATTTACTACACTCAAAGACTTCTAACCATGAAGCTTATCTGAATCTTAAAAATTAGCCTAGCTTACAAAAGGTTAGCTTAAACAGGGTTAAGCCAAACTGTCACTGTTTTCACACATGTAAAGTGGTGAAACTGTTAAAGTTTATTTATGGTTTACTCTGTTCACAAAAAATACTGTCCACATAAGCACACATTTCATTAAATCGTCTTCCAAGTGAAAGTGGGATAACAGAAGCAATGTACCATCAAGATCTCTGCAAACATTGCACGTGGCACGATACAACTCTCAGTCTAAAAGCTTTTTCTCAGGCTTCTTCCTAGCAAACGTGGCTATACCCAACACGCTAACTGCAGTTCTGTAATTCATTCAAAACCTGCAACATCAATAGGAAGGACTATTGTGGGAGTGTTGGATTATGTAGTGACCACTGTGGCACATTGTTCCTTGGTAAAAGAGTAACTGTTCATTCATGCCAAATGTACTAAAAGCAAGGTTAGCATTAGTGCTGCATCACCTCATGTAAGCATGAGAGATAACCTTGCACATTCTGTTACAGGCCAAAAAGTCAATTTTCCCTCCCCACAAGGTTGAGAAAATATCCTGTTATCTCTTTTTTTTAACAAGAACACAGAAAACTTGGCGTCTTATTTAGATTTTGAACAATACTAGCACTTAGGAACAATATGTTTTAATAATTGAGTTCCCATTTAATTAGTTCCTCTGCACACACCTGAGGTTGCACACGCATGCAACAAGCTCAGAGTTATGTGGTGTAATTACTGCCAGTGGATTCACACAATTCCACTGAACCCACGGTGGCAGCGATGTGCAGCCAAAAGACAAAGAAGCAAAGAAGAAAACTAATGTTGCAATTAAAAATGCATGCAAACAATGCGGGTTTTAAAGCATTATGCAAATCACTTTTGCAAGTATGTTTTTATTAGGAAAGATGCATTCAAGCTGTTTGTCTGAACTCAAAAAACCAAACAGGATAAACAACAGCAAAAAAAAATTAACTTTATTTACAAGGCACCTTTTTAATTTGCCACTGGCACAAAGCTCCTCCCCCACCTACCTCTGATTGGACTAAAGGTTTTGCTGACAGAGAGCCTGTCCCACAATCATTGCACAGTAATTGTTTTATACTGTATCTTAACACAATTTCAAAAAGGTTACACATTAAACTGACATGTCACATTTTGGATGTGATTTAAACTCCTAAAATCTCTTTTGTTTCCCCTGTTAGTGAACATGTCTGTCTTTTGCTTTTGTCTTTAGTTGTCCAGTTTGTCGCTGCCGGGTAAAAAGCCTTGAATTTTCAAAAGGTCAGCTTTTCAGAAACCAAGAAAAACACCCTTGTTTCCCCAAAAAGGCTTCATTCAATTCAATGGCTGTAGAGTCCTCTTTCTCTCAGAGGAGCATGTCATTTTTGGGTTAAGTCAAAAAAATTAAATTAGTGAGTCGCTTTTAAAGAAACATACTCCTAAGTGCAATGACTAATGTGCTCATTAAAGAAGAGAAAAGCAGAGACAATGTTTTTGGACAGATTATTATTCACCTTTCACATGAATGAAGCATTGAAGGTGTTAAGAAAATAAACATTCAAGGCGAAGTCAAACAAGTTTGGATCAGGAAGCTTTTTGTTTGGCACCAACAGAGCAGCTGCTGTTTCATTTGCATTGAATCTTTTAGCACAGAGGTGTTTTGTGGATGAACCTCACAGTCGTCCGTTACAGACTTGACAAGAAAATCTACCGAGTACCAGGCTTATAGTTCAGTAAGGTTTTTCTATCGTAGTTCAGACCTTTAACCGAAAGGAAAGGTCAACACGAACGATGGCTGAACTTTGGCAAAATGTTCTGATATTTAAGATTCAGGCACAGATGTCAAATTAGCCCTGAGATGAGCTCTTTTCTCTCTCTCTCTGTCTCTTCTTGTCTCTGATTTAGATTCTCTTTGTGTTTGTCCTGCGTGGCCTCTCTCTCTCTCTCTCTCTGCCTTTTGATATCCTCGTCACTCTCCGGCAGACATGTTCAAACAGAGATGTGTACACACACACACCTCGTACAGTAAAGTGAGGCAGACTTTCATTTTCTCTCCCTGCACTCACCACCTCATCCTAAATCCTAATCCTAATCCTCATGCAGTCACTTGAAGTAGTGAGGAAAAAGATAAACAAAAATCTCCACTCTGCTAATCTTTATACATATACATAACTTCAAAGACTTCATGTATGTATAAATTGTGCAATTCATTGCATACTTTTTTGTGTTACGATTGGCTCAAATGTCTTTGTGTAATGAAAAAAAAAGGCTATTTTAATGAACTCTCAGATTATCTGCAGTTCCCTTTAGACTCTATTGAGTTTTTTTTTTAAGTATCTTTCATCTGAGCTTCATTTGGTATTTCCTTGTCTACAACTTGACTAACTGCAGGCAGCAGCTTTAGCTTTAATAACCCAATTTAGAGTAGCAATGCTATTTTGTCTGGATGCTGTTTGGTGCTGGATGGATAGCATTTAAAAACAGTATTGTTCAGTACCAATTATCATTTGTACTTCTAGTATTTGCCTGTTTCATGTTGACAATGACAGCTTTCTTTGTGTATCTACAGTACGAAGGTTTACATTCAGTTTCTAGTTCAGCTTACCTGGCGGAAACTACTGCAGTGCAAAATAACAAACCTGCTATAAATTCTAACTTCAATTAGCTTCTTATGATCAGTGTATGTTGAGAATGTCTCATAGATGTGCTGATTCAACTTAATGAGCATTTAGAGGCTGAAGTTTATGGTGCTGTTGAAAGACAATATGATGAGATGTGCAAAATTTTGTCTGTAACATTCCCTCATTAAGGGTGGATAGAACTCTCTGCAGCAATTTCAGTGAAAAGGGGAAATTATAACCTTCATGAGGGTAGATTTAATTGTGCTTGTAAGCTCTTGGTTGTTTAGAAGGGCTGCACTCGCAACCTTCCATGACATCTTGTTACTACTGAGGTTTAATGCGCTGAAGTGTGCCAAATGAATGCAATGCATCCTCCAACGCCTGCAATAACTCAACCCATGACAGCATGTTCTACATTAACCCTTAAACCCTGAAACTGAACTAAAAAACCTTAAGACCTGAAACCCGGTTGGGGGCATCACACAGTTCCTTGAAGGTTTATGAACCTGCCAAATGTCCCCCTTTGGGAAAAACAAAAAACAAAAAAAACATGCAAAGTGAGGACATATTGCCGTCTGGGGACCTGGCGCTGTCCGCGGTGCTGAAACAGCGCCAGCTCCTTGAGGCGGAGATTGCGCTTCAGAGCTCAAATTGCGCCTTTGGTGGATTTTCCTCTGACAGTTTTCAACCTGTATCCTTGTGTGTGTGTGTGTGTCCCTCTGTGTGTGTGTGCCACAATGACAGGCATTTACGGCTCACACTGCAATTGCATAACAAAGAATTTGATTGCTATGACATGCACGTCCGGGGCCGTCATCTTGTGCGGTTTGTGCTCATCCGAGGGGAAGGGAGGGTTACAGATTCAGATAACTTGAACACACAGCCCCCCCATCCCCGCTGATTGCTGAATACATTAGAGGGAATGTGTGAGGTGTAAAAAAGCGTGAGTGGAATAGATAACTAGGTGCCGGCTTGGAATTTTCCATTCATTGCCGTCCCCTCCCTTCCTCTCCTTCTCCTTTCTGTATATCTGTACATGTAACCAGTGTTTTTTTTCTTTCTATATGGCGGCTGCTAACCTAAAGCAATCCAGGAGCCGGTCTCCTCTGCTGCAGTGTAAAGCAGCTGCCGTGGCCCGCATTGCAGTTCCGCAAGGACGCGGGAGCCGTACAGTGACTGTGTCAACCTCCAAAGAGTCATATTTCACAGTAATGCTTTCTGGCGCTGGCAGGCGGGTGTTTTAAGGGTACAGCCTCGCGGTGTTTTAAGGGCGAATTGGCGCCATGTTTCTCCAGAAGGCAGACGAGAGGTTGTGTTTTCTTTTTTCTTTCTTTTTTTTTTTTTTTTTAATTCTGCTCGGTGCGCCCGGAGGTGGAGATGTGGACGGACGGTCGCCAATTAGACCCTGCGTCCCCCCCCCCACCCCCACCCCCCCCACCCCCAGCTGATAAACAATCAGCGATGGCGCAATTTAAGAGCACAGAGTGAGCTTGTGTTGTAATAAGATAAAGCAAACGCACAAGTTGTCAAAGAGAACAACAGAAAAGGCAAGTTGAACAAATCAGATCCGAATTATTCAAATGTGCCTTTGGTTCAGTGTGCACACAATGTGGACAAACCGGGAAAAAATCTGAGAAAACAAATTACAAGCTGGCTGAGGAAAAAAAAAACACTCAAATCACACTCTGCACATGATCTCTTGTTAGCGATGAGATCATACAATCGACTTAGTTTTCCTCCAGATGCTCATCCTGTTACAGTCTGAACATGTGTGCGGGGCCTGAATGGTGGAGCGCGTAATTTACTACTCGGTCAGCGGGGGGGAGGGCGGTGATTTTAGAGATTAAACCAGAGGTAACCGCGTCAGTAAGGCTTCACTGATACTGTTAGTGCAGTTTTTTTTTGCAAAGGGCAAGATGGTTTTTATGAGAAGAACTGGAAAATAACTGGCTACATCACCTTCCTATAAACTCTCGCTCAATTCACTCATTCATCCACTCATCCATCACTCATCCATCACCCCTCTATCCATTCACCCAATTACTAATCCACCGCCTATACCACGCACATAACGTGCTTTAATAAAGCATGCTTGGTGACCAAACAACATCCAGAGAAAAAAAAAAAAAACACAGCTCTTCCTACCGTGCACAACAAATTTCAGCCGAGGTGACTTTCCGGCGATAATCGTGGCAAAAAGCGACAGCAGGATGAATGAATTCATCTTTCTTGAAGCTCTGCCGTGTGTAACCTATTTGTAAAACGATTAAATCGGACGAAGCGCTCCACAAAATCCCTCTTCTTCTTCTTCTTCCTCCTCTTCTTCTTCCTTGCAGCCGCTCACAAGATCCCTCCCCGATCTACTGCGTCCCAGATCTGTGCCACCGACTGCTGGCCCCAGTCCTATCTTGTCCGTCTGCTCCGCCGGCAGTTCAGTTTGGAGAAGTCGGGGTATCTGGCTCCACCTCGGAAACAAAAGGCAAGGAGGGAGTGCAGTCGCTGAACAAGGACGCAGTAATGAAAAGTTGGATTGGAAAAAAAAAATTGCCCATAAACAATGATCGACTATTACGGGCATTCAGCTGTACGCGTGCGTCATACCTGTTGCTGAAAGTGAAGGATGATTTTCACATATTTTTGCATCTGACGGCGCCTTTAAAATGATGATACCCGTCGAGCTTTTTATTCATCTTGTGTTCATTTCATATCAGTTTGCACAATGAGAATCACATAACATGGTTTCAGTTTTTTTAAAAAAATATTCACATTTATATCTTTACATTTTATAGAAATAAGGCCAAAAATATAACGATGTAGGTAGTTTACACGTCTTTATGCAAACATAGGATGACTATACCATCAATATTCCACATTCAAGTCCTAGATGGTATATGATATATGATATGAGCCTATAGGCCACTCTCAGGGCGATTTTATGTTTGCACACAGGCCCTCACACTAACTGCCAATAATGATATTGCCTCAGCGACTGCTTCTACTGTAATGACCATCAATACATGTCAATAGTGCCTGAGTGCCTGAATGGGAATGAATCAGCAGTTTGGCTCTGCTGCGCTTGCATTTGTGCAGTTAATTGAGTCAAATTTGAGAAACTGAACCACTCTAAATGTGGATGCCAGTTGGTGGAAGCGACCGAAAATGATGCTTCCATTTATAATGAGATTGCTCTCCGCCTTACACACCATCTGAAGGAATCATTTTGCTTTCTGCAAGAAATTTCAGAGCGACCAGCTCTGCAGAGAAAAATTCAGCATGAGACTACTGAGCAGTGTGAGTCTAAGAAGAGACATTTTATGTCCTTATAATCCATGAAACACTATGTTCCACACACACACAGGTGGCTCCTCAATAGGAACAAATCAACCACTAGGAGGGCAGTTTCCCTTTTTTTCATAATCGTCTCTCAGCTTTTACTTTTGCACCAAGAACTTTGTAATTGCAAGTTTTGCACCCCTGACTGAACTCAAATGTTACAGCATCAATTATTTTATTGCTACATTCATTCATTTACCCTGAATCATGAAAAGCATAAAAGCTTTCAAAGGAAACTCTATTCTATGCTGGAATTCAAACAGTGCAGTGTATTAACAGGACATATAAAAGCTTGCATGTGGCTGGTTTCAATGCAGAAGGTCAGTTTGACATGAATGATTATGAATTCTGTTTTAATCACAGTATGGATCCTAATTATCTGTCAGGCTTTTTAGTATCTTCTTCTCTTTCAAGGTGATGACATCACTTCCTGTGAATGATGGATGAAACCATTATATGTTTAAATGTTCAAGTCTGTTTCAAGTAAGACCCCACTCAAAGGTGATGTCATTTTGTATTATGCAGTCAGTGCAAAGCAAGGGTGGGGGGAATTTAAACCACTAGATGGCAGCAACGGCAGGACTTTCAACTTGTTTCATCACTCCAAACTAATGATTCTGCCTCCTAAATCATTAACAGGGTTCTTGTCCTTTTCAGCGGCTCACTGCACCGACTGACTGTCAATAGTAAAAGGTTTCAGTGAAACCGACTGTGTCTATTTCCTTGAAGCCTCAAAACTCAGGAGAAAGAGAGAAGATGACTTCAATAATCAGTGCAGCAAACATCTCTGTTTGTCTTATTTGTTTTCTGTTTTTGTTTGTTTGTTTGTTTGTTTTTGCCACTTGGGAGCTGACATGGAAACAAGTCTGAAAAGTGCTTTGCATGGATGACACATCAACGTGATCAACTGTAAGGATTTGCTGTTTTACTTGTTTGTTTGTTCATGAAAATTGAAGGCAAAGTCTATGATCCAATTTTAAACAATTGTTCCTTCATCCAGACTTGGCATATTTATTTTTTTAATGCAGAGAAAAATCAGCTAAAAAAAGAATAAATCTATTAATTTTCTCTAATGCTGTTAACTGTCTGTTTACATCAGCAGTGTGATAAATTACTGAAGGGAAGTAGAGTGCATTAAGGATAAAATAGACAAAAAAAAGTGATGTTAAACAAACAAAATAATTTAACCACATTCACAAAAGATAGAAACACAAATGGAAGTTACTGTTCTGATTAGAATGGTAAACCTTTTAATAAGCATAATGCAGCAAGACTGAAAAAGGTGGACGCCAACAAACTGGAAATAAAAACCAGAGGCAACTACTGCCTTCTTTTAAACGTACGACCTTAATCTTTTTATTTACACCCAATCAGGCCAAAGACAAGATGAAGAAGACCTTCACTGACAATGATTTACTTACAAAACACTCTTTAGGGTAAGTAGAGTCAATAGGTGTATGTTTGTTAAATGTAATAAATCCATTTAATTTATGGTTGTAGCGCCACTTGCTGGTGAAAATCAATATAAACCAGTGGAGTGCAGGATAGCACTGGAAGAACACAATGATTTCATGTCAACAGATGTAGGACTTTGAACGTTTTATTTTGCAAACTTGTTTTTTTTAGTTTAGTCATCTAAGTTTAACAGTGATGCAGCGAGATGATGTTAAATTTATAAAACAAACAGACACAAGTGTTTGCTTCATTTAGCAGGTGGGACAGAATTCCCCCAAGGCTTTAAAAACAGTCCAAGTAAATAATTAAAACTACAGATGCTGTTTCAGTGTGACTCCGCTGACATTGTCGGTCAACCCAACACTCTAGTTCACGCCGAAATGTCTGGAAAGCCATTGAACGGATTGCCAAGAAATTTGGTACAAACCACAACACTCCAAAAGGGATTAACCCAAATTGTTTTTTGGGTGATTCCCTGACTTTTTTTTTCTCTCTCTCTCTGTCCAGCCATCAAAAGGTCAAGATATCCAACTGTGTGTTTCACCCGACCTGGTGGAAACAAGGACATGGCATGAAAAGAATTGTTTTCACTCACCTCGAAGGATCAGTTGACAAGCAGAGGAAGAGTGTTCGAACAATCAGCTGTTGTTTTCTTAGCCTTAAAACACAAGTGGGCCATTCCCAGCAGACACTCAGAGCAGGGCTGGCTGTTTGATCCCCCCGTCCCCCCGTCCACATGTTGAAGTGTCCTTGGCCGAGACACTAAAATCCAAATTCAAATTCCAGAATTCCATATTGGTGTTTGTTTATGTGCATGAATGTGTAGATGAGAGACAAGTTATGAACCTTAAAAATATAGAAAATTAACATAATTTCACACAAAACATTAACGTACCTTAACTGTTAAAGTAACATTTAAATGTTAAAACATCTATCTAAGTTTATAGCCAACATTATGATCCAAGGACAGTAAACAGAAATGGTTAGAAACCTTAAACATACTGACCGACATGCATGAGTGTATTCAGAAACGTTAGGTTTAATCCATCAAACAGACCAAAGGCATTGTGTCGAGGCAAAACCTTTAGCTGAATATAGCTGAGCTCAGCTTTAACTGAGCAGAGAATCACTCCTGAAAATGTAAATCTGAGCCTCTGAAACTGGCCACAGAACAGAGGACAAACCCTTTGAAGGAAAATATTACAGTCCTTTTCTTCTTGTGGGAGGAATCTAAGAAAGCAATGTTTTTATTAAATTTAACCCACATTTTAATTTCTACTGTGTATTAAATATCACTGTAAATCAAAGTCTGTGTGATCAAATGAGGAAAAAAGGAGTATTTCTAATGCAAATAAGAATATGTGTCTGTTTAAAGTCTCCATAGAGGCTTCTGCAGATATTCATTTTTACTGAGAACATGAGTTAATATGTAAAGTCATGCCCGCTGTGGTCGTGGTAATTCAGCTAAAGAGGTTTTTCTTTTCTCTCTCATCTTTTCAAGGACCCATCATCACTGCTTATCACCGCGCTGAAGGGCTGTTCAGACAGCCTTCTTCCAGTATACAGGTCACTTCCACCTGAGTCAGACGCAGGTAATAAGCTCTGCTGAGACTGTGAGGGTGGCAGCCAAAGTTAATTATGACCTTTTCGACTCTGAAGCAGCAAAGACTCCTTCCCAATTAAAAAATAAATGAATAATTACAGCTTGAAGATGAATAGAGATCAAGATTCAGTGAAGGTTTTCTTCTGATTTGCACAAAGAAGTGCATGTAAGTTGACTTTTTACAACAAAAAAAATGAAAACCACATCTCTTAAATGCGATTTTTTTCTTATAGATATATACATTTATCTAATTTATTCATATAAGAAAAAAATAATCAATGCAAAGCAAGTGTTTTTCAAAGCTCTCGAGAGTCCTGCTTCTTGATCTTTTCCAGATCTTAATATTCATGTGGCTGCAGCTTATTAAATTTAAATGTTGCCCCCCTGCTGTTAGCTGCTTGTAATTTATGTGATCTGATCAGTTTAGCTTTATTCTCGCTGTCACTCTGGAGAAGTTTCTGCCATTTTGACCACAACATCAATGTAAACTGCGTCTCTTGTTGTAAAGAAACACTACTTTGCCATCAAACCGGCGGAGGAGCTTAAACTATAACCCAACAGCAGATGCGAAGGGACCATCATGTTCTCGTGGTATGTGCATGCCAGTCATGGGGGGGGGGGAGTGGCTTATAAACACCACTTTAATCTGCCCCTTTGGCTCTTTGTCCAATGGGAGCAAATAGTTGTATTAAAATAGATAATATGACAGGGCCAAGCTGGGCCGGAGGATAGCACCCGCCAGACAGACCTATATAACAGATTGAGACATGCAGAGGTAATCCAAAAGGGTTTAAATCTCTGCTTATACACGTGATTATCAGGCTTTTTCTATTTCTTCTTTATTTGGGTTACACTGGGCAACTGCATTAGACGGACAAAGTGATTTTCAGCTAAGTGAGTCTACAAGGAGCACTGCGAGTCTTCAGATTTAGCAGTGTAAGGTGAAGTGAGGGAAAATTCATTGGTTAACGTTTGGTTTATCATCCTCAAGTGCAATATTCTGTTTTCTTTTTAATGGGGAGTCAGCAGTGAAGGGAATGCTGCAGGGGAGACAGGAAATGTCTTCAAATGCCTAAAAGATTCATTTGTATTTTAGCAGGGGGGTTCACGTGGCTCTGTGAGGAAGCAGACAGCCAAAAACAGTTTTTCTCTGCATGTATAATCCTTTGTCTTTACTCAGAGAAAAGGGAGGACGAACGTACAATTGTGTGGATAACTGCCAGCTGTAGCTTTGTTGTCTTACAAAGGGGCAACAAGGCCACTTTATGTCTCCTTCTGAACACAAAGTCCTCACAAAAGACTCACAGCGCAGAGATTAAGTGCTTATGCAAGGAAATGTGTCTTTCTCTTGCCAAATTTCCAACAATGGTCTCATTTCAGATGAAGAAGTGCTGAGAGGTTGGTTTTAAAATGATTGGATCAGTCTTTTTTTCTCCATTTGATATTGGTCCAAAATATATCGCATGACACAATGCGATGCAATCAATACACAGAAGGCAGATATTAAATACAGGCATTTAATAAAGTGAAATGACAAAAAAAAAAAATCAGTCACTTAAAAACAAGAGAGCAAATAAACAAACGTGTTAATACAGTATGTGTGTATCATTTACATCCTTTTTTTCATGACATAATAAAAGCATCGCTGTGTATAGTGCATTTACACAGTTATGTTTATACACTACGAGTGGCATATTTGAGTGACACTAATCCCCAGAACAAGATAATAATATGATAGAATAAACCCAGCGCACACAAACGTCCTTGACCTAAATATTTACAAGATAACAATGATCAGGTGAGCATTCTCTCTGTCGACGGTGAGAATGTTACTGAGGCACATAGTTTTTAATGTTTTTTTTTTTTTGTGGGGTAAAAAATAAAAAAAAGTGGTTTCTCAAATATAAAAAGGAGAAATAAAAGAGTTTTCTGATAGAACAAAGAGTCATCTAATGCAATTTCATAATAAAATGCTACAAAAAAAAAAAAAGACAGTGTTCTAATTTGGACCTGAAAAACTTATTTTGAGTATGAAACAGCGACGGATACATTCTTATGTACATAATGGTATGCTATCAGTCTCTTTACACTGCTACATGGGTATTTAAAAGAAGCAGTGCCCATAATGGAAAGCATGTCTCCAATGGAGCATACCTGTAACATCCAGCAAAAAAAAAATGTCCACAATATAACTATAAAGTTTAAAAAAAATTATTTGGCTAGTCTATTTCTTGTGTTTATTGCAAGTATCAAAAGCTGTGAAGTCGCATATTCACATGTTTTTTAGTCCTACAGCCTGTGCTGAACTGGCAGTCTTTGACATGATCCTCTGTGGGCAAGCAGAAATAGTAACTGGAGGGTCAACAGGGCAAATGTTTACTTGGCTTGTGTTGGCAAGTGAAAACATAAAGCTGAGCACACTTGTACAGTGCAGATGATAAAACAAGCACCAGACATGTTTTGACAATGCAGAAATGTGTCAGACTCAAACTGTCTTCGTGTGATAACCTCAAGATGAAAACTGAAACTATCGTATAATTACATGCTACATTTAAAAACAAAAAAAACCTCCACTAAGTAAGTGGTCATTTGCTTATTCAAAGTGAAAGTTGTGGAAAAAATTTGAAAAGAAACCATGAGACAGCTCTGCCAACAATCTGTTCACATCTTTCTGTTCCAGGGTCATGATATATTCATTAGTTAGATAACACAGCAAAGCAAAGTGGGCGCTGAGATGTAACTTTCCACTCTAAAATTAGAAGAGGGCTTGCACAAGTCCCCAAAAAACAGCTCTCATTTGCCTTTTTAAAGGGGTTTTTCAATAGATCTCTTTGTCCATGAGTGTCCCTTTGGGGGGGGCCATAGTTCAAGTTATTTCAGTCAATATCAAGACCCTCTCCAGCTGTTTCTTGGCAATTTAAATAAGTTTCATGGTGAACCTGCCGCCGTCACCTCCGTCTCCACCTCCACCCATGGAAGACCGAGGAACAAAGTCAATAGTTGCCGTATGCTTGATCTGACCTTTGCTCTGGCTCCAGAAGAACATGAAGACGAAACAAATGGCCACCGAGCTGAGAAAAGACAGGAAACCCATGGTGGTGGCGATGATAAGGGTCTTTGCGTCAAACGGGTATGGCTTGGCCATTTGAGCTGAGGAGTTGGCAGCTTGGGTATTTGAAGGCTCTGCCCAGCCCTCCTCTGAGAGGAAGGGGATTGTTCGGTTACGAGGGAGCCCTTTCACGTACAGACCGACAGTCAGACTATCATTGCCAGCTGCATTGCCCGCCAGGCACTGATACGTGCCACTGTCCTGAACTTGGGCAAAACGCACCTCAAGAGTACCATTAAGCAAAACTCTGATTCGTCCCGTTGGAGAAACCACATTCTTATGGGATGAGATCCAGGTGATAGATGGGTAGGGATCCCCATCAACCTTACAGGAGAAAAGAACTGTAGTGCCCTCCTCTACTCTCGCCTCCTGCGGCCTGCGATCCATGATACGAGCAGGGCGGCAGGTGAACAGCCTTGGGAGCTCCTTCTCCGAGAAGTCTCTGAATTCACGATGTCTCACCGCATCAGGAGACGAACAAGTGGGCTGATGTCCATCAAAGTTCAAGCGCAAGCGACGGCGGACCACCCAGATGAGCCTGCAGTCACAGGCAAGGGGATTCCCGTCCAACCGCAACACCTGAAGATTCCCCACTGAGTGAAAGACGCTCTCCTCCAAAGTTGTGAGTTGATTGGATGTCACATTAAGCATGCGAAAGTAGGCCAGCCCCCTAAAGGCCCCCGGCTCTATTCGTAGCAGGCTCCCCCCTGCCAGGTGTAACTCCTGCAGTCTCAGGAGGTCCCCCAGCATATTACCTTGGATAACAGTGATGGGGTTGTAGGACAGGTCCAGGTAGCGCAGATACACCAGGTGACGGAGTGCTGAGTAAGGAATAGCACTTAGGTTGCAGCCGCTGATTACGAGCGAGGTCAGATTAAGACCGATCAGGCTGTTGCTGGCCAAAGTGTCCAGTGCTGGCCAGTTTGCGATAAGGAGGCTTCGCAAACGGTGGAGGCGTCGGAAAGCATTGTTGGGCAGTGTGGAAATGGTGAGACGTAGCATGCGGAGATGTGTCAGGCTCTGAAGCTGGGACAGAGCCTCTGTGGGAACAGAGGTCAGGTTGCTCCGGTCTATGTTGAGCTCCTGCAGGTTCTGCAGACCAAAGAAAGCCCGCTGGGAGATAAAGACCAAGTCATTCTCCTCTGCTTCCAGTGTTTGGAGGTTCACCATTTCTTTGAAGGTATAGTCCAGGAAGACCAAAATCTCATTCTGGCTCAAATCCAGAAAGCGCAGACTGGATAGGCCAGAAAACACCCCGACCGGGATGATCTTGAGTCGGTTATTCTTAATCCGAAGCGTCCTGAGATTCTGTAGGCCTTGGAAAGCCTCCACCTCAATCATGGAGATTATATTATCACTAAGATCTAGCTCTTGAAGTTGCTGGAGGCCGGAGAACTGGCGGCGCCCCACAGTCTTAATCTTATTGTGGGATAAATCCAAACGCTTGGCATCACTGGAAAAGCCCTCTGGCACTGAGTTCAAATGTTTACCGGAGCAGATCACTTCTTTGGCCTGAGGTCGACATACACAACGTGGAGGACAGCTCCCTGCAGACACACACAGTCCAAACTGGAGTAGGATGCTCCACGCCCCCCATCGGACGACTGACTCCACAAACATCTTACTCCAAGCCTGAGAAGCGACACAGACAGACAGAAAGACATTAGCTCTGATGTTTTTGATGAATAATGCAGAAATCTTAATGTATAAAGAAACCTAAAGAGAACTGTTTTTAAGAGGAAAATATGTAATTAAGTAATTTTCTCTGTTTGGTCCAAACTTGTGTTGAGACGTACCGTTTCACTCTCAGAGTGCAGATTTTCATAACCAGTGGCAGTCAAGTTGGAATTAGACTCAAGTTAAGTCCTCTGTAGAAATGTGGTCCCGTCAGTAACATGCCCTTTAGAGAAGCCTGGAAAGAACAGAGAGGCAGAAAAACAAGTCTTAGCAAAATTTAAGAAGGTTTAATTTAGTGTCTAATCACAAAACAGAGTCTCAGAACAAAGTCCATTCAGCAGTTTAGTGTTGGTGTTTGGTGTGTTCCTGCAAATGGAGAGCAAAACCATTTCAAAAAACAGCTGCAAATATAAGCTTGTAAGCAGGCGGCCGTGCCCTGGTTTTAAATGATTCATTTTGGACCAGCTGGTCTCACGGAGAAAGTGACCAGGGCACTAATGTGGATCTCAAATGGAGGGGAGGCAAACAGCCTTTTGAATGTTTCTTGTGTTTTTGAACTTGTATATCAAATTCATCTGCCCCAGAAGTCTTTTGGCGTAAGATGAAGACCAGGAAAACAACAAAGTGACTCTTGCTGAAAATGTCCCATAAGAACTTTCTGCGTCTTTCTTGGGTGTTTGTTTTTACGTTTGCATTTAAATATTCTGGCGAGCAAAACAGAAAGTACACATTTTGCATAGCAGAGTGCGCTTGGTCTGAAGCAGATGTTGCAGCTGATAAGATCGGCCTACATCTCTGTCCGCAGACAGCAAAATCCCCACTAAACTGATTATTGAAGAATGTATCTCACTTTTTATTCAGGACATTTTTTTTCCACACATTTACCATTAACAGTACTTAACCCCTGTGAAAGTGTCCGCATATGATCTGCCCTATATTCTTTTAAAGTATTAATGCGCCCATCCTCATGTGCAACGTCTCTCACAGACTATTGAGGCCTCAGTGGGATGATTTGCCCCCCAGGCCCGGCATCTGGATTTAGGCACGCCAACTGTAGCCAAAGCCAGCAACAGGGTGAGGGCAAATTTCCAAATAAAACTATCAAGTGTATTTCAAAAATAAAAACTATCAAGTGTAATGCAAAATATATGCAAATCAGGATAATATGATCAATAACTCTGTCTACTCTTTATGAGACCTTTGCATTAATATTAGTCCTGGTAACCACTTCTCTACTCTGTTCCTCTTTTTGAAGTTTTTGAGCTGTTTAAAAATATTTTTTTAAGTTTTGCTCATTTGAATTATATAGTATTATAGTCAATTGAGTATGCTGTAAAGATTGCAAGCTCTTTGAAATAAATTTGTGATTTTGGTCTGGTAACCTGACTTTACTTGTAATTTTTTTAATATTATTTTATCATTGTATGTATTTTTGTGTCATAAATGTGTATGTATATGTACTGCATGTGCACTGAGTCTGTATTCGGAAACAGCCCCTTGAGTTTAATCAAGTAGGATCTCGAGAAGGCAATCCATGCTTTCATTAGCTCAAGACTGGACTACTGCAATTCCCTTT
Organism: Ctenochaetus hawaiiensis; assembly: GCA_029783645.1. Classification (NCBI taxonomy): domain Eukaryota; kingdom Metazoa; phylum Chordata; class Actinopteri; order Acanthuriformes; family Acanthuridae; genus Ctenochaetus; species Ctenochaetus hawaiiensis. The sequence goes on from JAPZDY010000025.1 coordinate 2,033,981, forward strand.
ACGTTGGCCTCAGCCAGTCTTCAATTTTGCGTCTCCATCTTGTACAAAACGCTGCTGCCCGATTTTTAACAAGCACCTCCAGACGTGAACACATTACCCCTGTGCTGTCGTCACTCCACTGGCTTCCAGTTCATTTTAGAATTGATTTTAAACTTCTGTTGCTTGTTTTTAATGCCATCAACGGCCTGGCTCCCTCCTACTTGTCTGAGATTTTAACTCTCCGTGATCATGGCAGGGCCCTGCGCTCTTTGGGTCAGCTTCTGTAAGAAGTCCCAAGGTCGAGATACAAACAGTGGGGTGATCGTTCTTTTCTATCGCTGCTCCCAGACTGTGGAACAAACTACCCCCTGACATTCGCACCACTACTGATCTCGGCCTTTTTAAATCGAAGCTGAAGACCCACTTTTTTAGATTGGCGTTCAATTCTGACTAGGGCAGTCTTGTTTTTCTGGGTGCACTTATTTTGTTTGTTCGATTTTATGTACTTCTGGAAGGCTTTTACTAACCTGCAGCACTGTGGCACCCTCCACAGTCAAAAACCTGTGTTTTATGTGTTGTTTTTCTGTACTGTTTTATGGCTTTGTTGCAAAGCACTTTGGGTCCCATTTGGTTATTGTAGAGGGCTATACAAATAAAATTTGATTGATTGCTTGAAGTGTATATCAGGTAATATTTTTACAGAAAAGTTTCTTGAGATTCAAGGAATGCATGTTTTTAATTTAATGGCCTAATGTTCCAGTTAAGAACTTAGTTGCAAAGTAAGAAACCAAAGTCAGATATTTTACTTGATGCTAATTTGCTTAAATAAGTGATAGAATAAACTTTATATTGTAAATTAAAATTTTAATTTATTAAATCAAAGGACATTTTAGTTTCTTAAAATGACATTTTATCTACTGAAGGGTTTTCCAGATTTAAAGTGCTGAGACTGAAATAAGGAAATAAAACAGTGGATTCGACTAATAACGATAAAAAAATCTCAACTCTGCTTTGGAATAGCATGAGTTGCTAAAATTAGACATACTAAAAAAAATATGCTTAAAACTACACAAAAGCCAACCAAAGAGACTGATTAAAAAAGACATTTTAAAACATCAAACAATAATGTTAAATACATTTAGTATGAGTAACATTACCTAAAGAGTGAACACAACCTGCACACTTCTGAGGAGAAGAGTCCAAAAAGAGGCCCGCTGATGTGAAATATTACATAATCACATTATCCTGCCAGTGTCTGGCCTCGCCAGCTGAATAAAATGGTGCTTGGAATGTAAATAATGTATTTCCCCTCTCCAAAAAACCACCGTTGACACCAACCTCAGTACGTGCAACAAAGAAAACCAGCCTTAAAATCTACTGTAATCCTCAACACAACGTTTATAATCCCACAACTGCATAGAAAACTCAAAGCCCAAAACATAAAGTACATTAAAATAGCAAAAAACGAAAAAAGAAACAAGTATTAATACACCAGTTGAGACAATATAATTGCAGACTGAGTCAAACCTGCAGCAGCTTCTTGCTCTCCACCTTCTGACAGTTTCCAGTGTCACTCGCCCTCACTGCAGCCTCGCCGCTGACTGGCAGAGTTGTCGACAGTCCCAGAGCTGCACAGTCTCTGTCTCATCCCTGCTCTTCATGCAAACAGCTCTTATACTGACTGGCTGGGAGCGCTGACTCCCAGCCCAGCACTTGTGCTCTTAGGCTCCCAGGACTCCTCTTAGACCGATATATCAGAGTGCAGACACACCAGACACCGATACTGGAACTTTCATAAACGCTATACGTCAGCAGTTACCATCGATCAGGGGTTTCTTGGTTATAGCAGTGAAACTATCTGCAAAAATTCTTTATTAAATCCTAACTCTTTATTTGCAAAGTAATTCTTGATATTGACCTCGTGTGATATTGGTCTTTAAGTTGTTCAGCAGCATTGCTTTAGGAACTGCAAGATTCATTTTGACACTAGACCAGGTCAAAACCGAACATATCACTGTGAGGTCAAAGTGAGAAAATGTCCACGGTAAAGTACAAAAATAGTCAGTAATATCTGCAATACCTGAATATTTAATGCTCATTTACAATTTCCTGTAGTACTCCCAGTAATATTTGTTGTTAGAGTGTTCTGAAATAGCCCATTACACAACACTGTTACGTTGTGTTTGAGTGAAAAGAGCAAGAACAATAAATTCCACTCATGTCTTGATTGATTTGACAGAGAACATCTGCTCTTTCATCTGTTTCTATCTGCAGATGTCTCTAGTTTCTCTAAGAGTCTCTCTGTATTGAGTCTTTAGTCAGACTGATTGTTATTTAAAGTGCTTTAACTGTTCAGTCTCCCTCATGCCTCTCTGTGCATGCAGAGCTGGTTTTTTTTCCCCTCCTGCTCTGCTCTCTGCTGGACTGCTAAAAGGATGTTGAAAGACGACTTGGGGCTGATCCGAATGCTTTGAAGCTTCTAAGTTGCCTTGGCATTTGACATCCAAATCAGCAAGGAAGGAGAGGTTTGGATTGGATGGACTGAAAAAGAGGTGAAAGACTGATGAAAAGTGATAAATGGAGCTCCTCTATGGCGATGAAGTAGTTTTAAAAACCTGCAGACAAAAAGAAAAAGCAATTCTGCTGCTCATGCAAATACATGATCCCAGCGAACTCGAGGCTGCAATTGGCCCGAGCTCAACCCTCCATGTTCACAACTCCTCGCTCGTCAGGTTCACTTTAAGGACTTTGGAGGCTTATTGGACGATGTCTCCTCATATCCTGGTCTCTCATTAGACCCACATTTACGAACATGGGCATAAGTTTGATTGCTTTTGATGTCAGCCTTGATAATGCCATAAAAAAACAGCTGAATATGATTAATTTTTTAGGTGTAATGCAGTGGGAAATATCAAACACTTGATTGTCCAACCAGACGCTCAACTTCCTGAATCAGTAATTCAGTCGCAGACATTCAGGTTTGTGGGGTTGAGCACAGTGACCCAGAAAAAATATTCTTCATTTGTGATCATGTGATTGTTCCATAATGATCTTATCTTACGGCCCTTTCAGTTTTTTCACAATACTGTTCTTTTTATGCAAACTTTTGGATGTAAGAAAAAATAAATCTGCAGTAAATATTGCCATTAAGTCTTTTTTCGGTGTTTAAAAAATAGGAGGGGCTCGCAAATTAAATGTGTTGATCCCCCTCGAGCCACCTTGTGAGAGACATAGAGTGGCAGGTGTGCGATATCTCCGGCCGGTGGGCTGTCACTTGCTGAGCTCTTTCGGCCAATCAGGAATCAGGATCGGTCCTCCTCTGCGTCTCTGCACGCATCATAAAGCTACAGTCCAGCCACAGGTCGCGACCCCGGAGTCAAGGCCCGGACTGACCCCGTCCGTCAAATTAGAAAGTGAGGAAATAAATGTGTTTGTAATATCGACATCTATTTCTCACCCGGCTTGAAGCGCGGTCACAGGAGTGTCGTGTTTCAGTGTTAATTACGCTAACTATTTTCTATTACGCGCAGCCACTGGTTGTTTCTATTAATGATGCACACAAATTAGAGCAGACGGCGGCTCCTTTGAGAGATGTCGCTGCAGCGGTCAAACTCTGAAACATGGATATAATACAAAAGTCTTTCAAGTCTAATGAGCATTTTATACCAAAAATGTTTTAAGGGATTTGAAAGTTTACTTTTATTTCCAGGAGAGACTTTCTGTTCTGAGTCTCTGTTCAAACTTTGAGTCATGCTCATTAATTCAAATAACCCTGGAAATTACAAGCTGAATATAAAAACCCAACAATGTCTTAAGAATTCTGAACAGAAATTGGATGAAAAAAATCTTTTCAAGCTTGCCTATAACTTCTATTATTTGCTGATATATTTTCTGTTTAATTTCTGTATAATTTCATAATGTCTGGCTGATAATTGTTAATTGGTTGTCTGGAATGGGAGACTTGGATGTTGGCTCGAGAGTATGATTTCAAATGGCTGTATATAATTTGCATGAGTCATTATGTGATAGCTGTGTATTAATTTGCACAGCCTGTCTAAATTGTGACTGTTGTGCATTAAGATTTTCTATTTATTCCTGTTTACTAATTAAGGGTTTTTTGGGGGGGTATTTGAGGAAAGTCCGTCCATGTGGTCGTTTCTTAAACTTGCTCAGACAGTCTGGCTGGATAAAAGCCTGATTAACTAACATGAAGCTTCCATTGAATGTTCCTGAACAAAAACCTTTTGCATAACTCAAAAAACATCCACTCCTCCGAAGCTACGCAGGAGCCAACTGTTACCTAACGAAGCGCCGTGATGTCAGGATGCAAACAATATCAAAGCCAATCAAGCGTGACCTCTCTCTCTCAGGACAATCCTTCAGCAGAGCCCGGCCATCTTTTGGGTGAACTCCCACCATCGCTTAATTCTCGTTTGCCCTCTCTCTCTTCTGTCATCAGACAAAACTCATCAAGTCTCTCAGCTCGGGCCCTTATCGCCTTACATCAATCTGTGGACAGTTGCCACCCCGTGTTTAAAATTAGGACTTTCTTCACCGACTGCACACAGCTGCAGATTTAGTCGTTACTTAGCTCTCAACAGTTGCTACATGTTTCCTTGATGGTTGTGATTATGAAAGAACTGTGTTAATTAAACTGTTGGCGGAAATTAAAAGATACACTTAACCTTTTTTTTTGCACATCATGGATAATTTTTGTGTGTGGAGGATGTTCGGAGAGTCTTTTATGGTGTTAAATATGTTTGGTGATTCTCAAAATGCAGCAACAGCACTTTCTTAGTGTGGAGCATTTCAGGTCATGAACATGTTTGATAAGGTATTAGGGTGAACGATCTCAATCATCATTATCTTGCAGTAATGAGGCCAGAAGCAAAGAAGAGCCAGTGACTCTCAGTTGAGTCGAACTCCTCTTCTTGCCTGCATGACGGCTTCATTATCTTTGAAAAAAGGAGCACTCTCTCTCAGCTTGGCTCTTTTAAGTACCTCGTCTGCAGCTCCTCAACACTCAGTCTGAACCTGTGACTTGGAGACTTGCAGCAAGACGTGAAATCTGCACAAGGCAGCTTGCAGTTATGAGCATGGAGATGAAGATTTTAGGGCAAAGCTTCCTTTGCAACAGGTGCATGAAACGGGAACACGACCTAACGTGGGCCTCAGGGTGACAGTCTTTGTTTCCGTCTGAGTTCGGAGGCCCTTAGCGTGAATCCCTTTGCCAACCAGCCCATCTGACAGAGAATGCACAGTCTGATCCCGGCTGGGTTTTCTGACACTTGTCAGAGGAGCTATTTTTAGCTTGTCACTGTGTAGAAAGACAAGAGCCTGGCTCAAATCCCCAATTAAAGCGGCTGGAACAGAACAACAGCGCAGGATCACAGACCGTGAGCTTGTGGCTTTTCACTTTTGTGAGTTTTTTTTTATGCGAGTGCGTGTGCTTGATTTGTTAAAAAAGTGGGTTTAAATTTGTGGTGGAACTTGTGTGTGTGTGGTTGTATGTGTGTGTGTGTGTGTATATGTGTGTTTCTTTTTTTATGAGCTTCTGGCACCTGCTGCAGTGTGACGGCCCCTGAGACCTCCTGCATGCAAGCAGCAAATATTAAAAGGTTTTGCTGGCAGAACAGCTGTCGGGTGCATAGCTGGAAAACAAAAGTCCCCTCGTCTTTCCCCCCCTTTGGGTTTTTCAGGGAGAGGCTTGTAAACAAGATCTTGTCAGGAGCTGCATCCGAGTCCAACAGAATGTTTAAAATACAAGGAAGAAAACTTTTCCAACAACAAGAGGAGTGTGTTACAGAAACATGTCGTACGATAACAAATCAGGCACAAATCCAGACTCATGATGTCACCACATGTAGTAAGAGCCAGTGAAGAGAGACGGCGAACACTAGCTGGACCCCCTCTGCTCCATGATGCAGGAAGAACTGAGTGTTCAGAGCTGCCAATGAGACAGCAGGTGTGAGAATATCATGAATGAAAAGTAACGTCTGGAGGGAATCAGAGAACAGAAGCCAGCTGACTAGCTTGCTAACTTTATCACTGAGTCGAATACAAACGACACAGAATGATGTGTAGCTGCTGATTAATAACCGATGCTCTGCAGACTTGTTTGGAAAGGAAATAATAAGCTCGTATCATCACTTAGGGACAAAATGTGACATTCAGCTCCAACTCAATGCTGAAAATAATGGAAACACAAGCTCTTTCTTGTCAATTAACCATCGCCGATGGAAATAAATCCAAAGAGTCTTAAAGTTTCGACACAGTTTGCATGAAAATGTCCAAAAATCATTTAATCCTTTTTTGAAAATTATACAAAATAGATGCAGAATTAGTCATAGTTCATATTTCTTAATAGTTCTTCTCAGTTTGCTTTAATGTCACAGTTGCAGATTAAATGCTGATCAACTTATTAAACCTGGATATAAAAATGCCATATGATTATTTATTGATTTAAAGCTCAGTTTAACGGATTATTGTGTATTAATGACGATGACATACCCTGAAATTGAAAGCTTCTGAAACACAACTCTGATTGACTGAAAAAAAATACTTGGAAACTGGAAAAAAGCTGTTTTTTTTCTCAAATGGTGGAAAAACAGTGATTATGTTAAAGTTTCAGATTGCTATGTTCGATTATTAGCTGAGCTTTGTGAATGACACGATGGTTGACAGGTGCAAATTAAGCATCTGTTGTTTCAGGAGGAATGACATGTTTATGTAATTCATTTCTGAATTACACAACATTTTGAGCTCGCTGCAGAACGTTTTGCATAGTCAAGGTCGAGCAAGCGTTTCTCATTTGTTAATATTTTCAAAGGGCTGTGAGGAAAATACAGACTCGTGAATACCAATAACGCAGAGAAAGAGTGTGTTTTCCTGGTTGCAGGGTTGAAACTGGCGTGTGGGGGGAGAGATAAAGAAAAAGTGTGTGTCAGTGTGCCTGTGACAAACAGGATTATATTAATTGTTTGCCTCTATGCCTTCACATTAAAAAAGGTTTATTTTATTTGGATTGTACTGACTCGTATGCTCTTAGTCATTTTTTTAAAAGAGTCTATATTTATTCAGTGTAATAACATTAGGTCTGGCAACAGTTTGCACAAGCAGAAGTGAACAAGAAACATTTTTTATCGTTTCTCCTTATAATCACAGTGTGTTCATGGAAGAAAGATGCAAGAATTGTCAGTTTCTTTATGTGTTTGGGTGTTTTTTTAACTTTCCCTTCTACTGTTTGTTGTTTGCATTTTAACATCACTAACTTCTATTATTTTCTTCTGTTTTCTGTAACTGATCCTTCCTTTGTCATGCAATTTGATAACTCAGGTATATTTGCATAAAATGTCAAGATAAAAATAATTAAAATGAAACAAAAGGGCAGATGTGATTGTTTGCATGTGAAGGACTGAACATGTTTGTCAGAGAAGCATATGGAGGGATAGAGAGGGACAGAAGTATGTGTGTGTTTGAGTGTTTACGCCCGTGTTGTGTGTGGTGGAAGTGGGTCACACACAGTGACAGATTCATGCACTTCGGTCTTGTTTTCCAGGCTGCACGTTGGGCGAAGCACTCCGCTGTAATTCCTCATTCGGATGAGGAGAGTGTTAAGACTCTCCGCGACGGCACGCAAAGTGCGCCGTCTGCAATATTAATAATAGCACAAATAAATGAGGGAAGGGAATTAGTCTCAGTGCTGCGCCTATGTGATGTGACAAATTAGGTCGTCTCAGTTAGCAGAGACGATGCGTCGGATCCATCGGCGTGCATCAGAGGGATGAGGGGAGGTCACGCTTTAAAGAGGAGCTGGCTGACGGGAGACGGAGGGCTGTTAACCTGGAGCGGGTCAAACACTAAGCAAACTACATCAGGGCGACATGGACACTGACCGAAGGCTTCGAATGCCATCAACAGCTCTGAAAAATGGGACAGGAGGCTCTCAGAGATTCACTGAGAGAAATCCAACATGTGGCCTCGTGTTTCTGTCGCAGAAGAACTAAAAGTACTTCAGCGGTGAAGAAGTATTGCATTCCCAGAAGTAAACGACAGATTTTTAAGGGATTAAAGCATTTAAATGTTAAAGAGAGATGCATAAAGTGAAAGAGTAGTTCTTTTTTCAGCTCATTCAAAATATGAAAGCAACAAAGTGAAAATGCAGTGAAACAAGGACAGAAAACAATGATGAGGACAGAAAAGAAGATAGTAGGAACATCAGGGACGACATAGAGAAAGCAAAAGGTAGAAAATACAGGAAAAGGCAGATTTAAGGAAAAAAGGAAAAAAGAGAAAAGTCATGAATACAGAATTAGAAAGCTGTAAGTGGAAAACTGCAGGGACAAGAAAAAAATATATAAAGCAATGGAGTCAAAAATATAATATCGTGATAAAAGAGGAAACTGGAACATTATTGGGAAAAGCAGGGAAAATATGGAGAAAAGGAAGATGTAATGTAGGAGAAGGGAAACGGTATCAAAATAGAAACAGCTACTTATTTAAAACTGGACTCAAATCCAAAATTTGAGTAAACAATCCTTGTTGTTGTCCTCTGTACCTTTAACATCTGTCATGCAGACTCCAAATTTACTTTTCCTACCATAAAAACTTTGAGTTATGTCCAAAAAAAAGTTGCAAGACTTTACAAGTTTACAGTTCTGCAGAGGAAACGAGGGGCTCAAAAGAGGAAAGAAATCATTATCATAAAATGTCACAGAGCAGCGTTCAGCTCCATAATCTCCCTTCAGCAGCGTGCAGGTGGAGCTTTTCCTCTTTGGCACGCTCGGCGGCCTGCTGGCTAATCTGACGGCCAGATCCACAGTCCCACCTGGGCTTGATTCACAAACAGAAATCTCTCAGAAAGCTCCTGCATTACCTGCAGGAAGTCTTAGCTTATTAGTGATTTAGAAAGAAAGCAAGGAGGCTGAAACATTTACTTCAGAGAGGAGGTCGACCTCATTACTCGGTATGACGCGTTATTTTTAAAAACTGTGATTGGTCGATCAAAAAATAAGGAATAAGAATACATTATCAGTGATAACAGCATGTCACGGACACTGAAATCAAGAGGACTGTTAAGACTTTAGTGTAGTCATGAACAAAGTCGTTTTAGTTTTGTAAGTTTCAGTAGAAGTTTTAGTTTTTATTGTTTATTTT
>JAPZDY010000025.1:2043215-2056536 GCA_029783645.1 Ctenochaetus hawaiiensis
TGATAACTGTTTTTTTTTTTTTTGATGTAATTAAGATATGTCTTTGCCCATTGATAATAATGGAATTTTCTCAGGAAACAACAAATTCATGATTAAAAGGAAGACACACATTCTTTCAAAGACAAGAACAGTGGATGAAGTCAAAGTTGAACGATTGTACACTCAAATATTCACTCTGATGTCTTCAAGTAAAATCAGTTTTGCATAAAGTAGTCAAAAATCACAAATTAATGTTTAAGGGGACCTTAATTTGAAGATGTTCCTCATCTCTACTCGAGGCCTCACATATCTCCAACCAAACTATCAGTGGCTGAGTTGCATTGATGTTAATGTTGGGTTGAACAAGGAGGACGACTGAGCGATACAATGGATGATATATTATGTTCTGCTGTTTCCAGTTTTCAAACCGTTCAGTGCAGTTTTTACAATGCTACATCAGTGAAGTGTTTCTTTTTAAAGAGCTTTCAGATCTGCGCAGCATGCAAAACTTTATCCTCGGATCTTTTATTTGAATGAGGAAAACCTTGCCAGAAAATCCTTTAAGAGGTTTTGGTGGTATAACAATGTCACGCTACTTAAGTCTTTTCTACAGACAGACAGTCCTGCCACTGCGAGAGGTCACTTGTTGAAAGCTTGAAACTTATTTGTTTTAAGCATTTGAACAAATGAAAAAATTCCATCATTTGTTTCTGGAGATAAAAGTCGTGAAGTTTGTCCTCACACAGAGAAGAAAAAGCATCTGTACAACAGCTTCGTCCAACCTGCAGAAGCTGCTGATGTGGCGAGAAAAAATCCTTCGACCTGATCATTTGACTGCTCGTCCTTCTCTCTACGCCGGGTTGCATAAGTGTGACATCATCATATCAATTTCTTCTCAGTCATTCGTTGGATAATTCATCATCGGAGCGAAGTACGCTTCAACCCCGACGACTTTGTCTAATGGGCGCACAAAATGGACACGCAGGAATGGAATTATTATTGAACATGCAGACCATTAATGGCGGCTTTTATATTTGATGTTCTCCTGTGCAGAAGAGGAGCAGCGAAGGCAGTTTGTCTGCGACGTGGAGAAGAAGAAATGGGTTGTCAAGAAGTTCAGTGTTTGAGAAGAACTGATTCATATTTTTTTGTCATCCAACCGCATCTAAAAGCCTCTCCGTTCATAAACCTGCTGCAGTCTTTTGTCAAAGCGTCTCCTGGCTGCATCACACTAACTTCCTCTCTTAGTTTAAAGACGCTGTGTCACTCGCATGGCTTTGTAGTTTTGGTGATATTAATGGTACAGATGAGGATGAGGACACAGTCTTGTCCTCAAAAGTATTCATGATGGTGCATTAAGTGGTTCACACACTGAGAAACTCAAACGCTGCCAAACTTTCAAACTCCTACAAACCTGGTCAAATCAGTGTGTGAAGTGTTTTTTTTTTTTTTTAAATGTGTTGGATTGTGCCCCTCCCATCTCTGACACAGGAAAGGTATCAAAGAAAGGGTTTTAGATGCTGTTCAATGATTCCACAAGCACGTTTTTTAAGCTACTGGCCTGATTTTCATTGTGTTTTTTAATGTGTTTCTGATGCATTTTATTTTTAAAACACACAAATGGCCTTGCCGTGACTTGCTCTGTAGCCTGATCACGTTTGACAGAGGAAGAGCATCATATAAAAGAAATCAACCCTCTGAAGCTTGAAAAGACAAGAATAAAGGACAGCAACATAAAAATGCTCACATGAAGTCGTGTTTTCTGTGGGTAAATTAGGCAAAAACACCCCCAAGCTTTCCTTAATGGTACCACCATCCCCCGCCCATTCATCTTTCAACATCTTGTCATTCCCAACCTGTCCACAAGAGGGCCCCAGAGTTTCCAGCTCACTGCCATTCACATCCTTTAAAACATAACAAGGCATGAAAAAAAAATACGCAGTATGAAAAGAAAAAAAACCCTCTAAAATAAAGATGCTTTTTTCCAGGCTGCTGCCGACACCGAGCCTCGGGCCGGGAGCATTCAGGTCTTCACTCATGCCCTGACGACATTTCTCCCTGCAGCAAACATCTGATCTTTTCTGTTTGTCTACAAAGAGACGCCAAATGACTGTGTGGCCCTGAATAGTGCCAATAATGCATGGAGGGTTCAAAAGTGCTTGGCTCTGCAGATTCTGCAGAAGATGGATGTTTTCATGGGCTGACCCCTGTGAAAGCAGGTTTCTGGTTGAAACTGAGTGCAAAGAAAATGGACACACAACACGAGAAAGACCCCACGTATGAACTAATGAATGTATCCTTTTGCAAAAACAAGTGAAGAAGGACTTAATATAATTCTAATCTCGCAGCTGTTGGGAAAGAAAATGTGGTTGGCAGATGTGCAGATCCATTGTTCCAGGCTCAGATTCATCTCCCAGACAGCTCGCCAACATCTTTGGCTAAGCCCGCTGTTAAGGTACTGCGGTTGGAGAGAAATCAAAGCTGCAGTGACATAATGTCCAAGCAGCATAAGACGGATAATTTCAAAAGATTTTTTCATGGCTACAGACATTTTGGACAATGCTTTTGCTCTTCTGGAACAAATTTAGACATGAAGATTCATTAAGAAGCTATGAAATACGTTTACAGTTCTTCAAGGACTCGCTGGCCTATCACAAGTCTTAAATGGTGGGGAAACTGAGGGACATGTTATTAATTTTAAACATATAAAAACATTTTAAAAAATAAGTGAAATTTATTGTGGCAGACAAAATCTTTCATGTCAGATTTTCCAGACAAACCCAACATGTCTGTTTTCAGGGAGATCCTTGTTTTATTTTCATTGGAGAAGTTCGTGTCATCTCAGCCTTTAATTCATTCTAAATTACTTCAATTTATTCTGTGCTTTGGATGATAAATTGAGTTTTGTTACTTGTTGGTGTGTTCCTTTGCTTTTAATGATTTCATTCGCTCAGACAGGCTGCATGATGTGACTGAAAGCTTTAAAATCACTGAACACTCTAATTGAACTCAACCAGCAATCAAACTGAGTGAAACCAAAGCTTTTCCAAAAAAAAAAAAAAACCCAAATCATTTGACAATTTAACCAACTTAACCAACAAAAAAGTCTCATTTTGTCTTCTGTTTCTTGACTCCTGGGGTAACACCAGTCAGGGAGTTTGCAGACATGACTAAACGTAATTTGAACCAAACTTTAATGCGTTACCTCATCTGTTAACATTTCTGAGTCGGTCACAGAGATTTTTTTTATCTGTAATGGAAGCTATTCAACAAGAAAAATCCTACGATCCAACACAACTTCGTCAAACTATGCCTTTTGTTTTCATTGTCTTGTTAGAGAGACCTCTAGTGGCAGAAATGGGAAATTGTTGATCTCAAATCTCCAGATATCGTCTGAACTCACAGGTGTCTTTAAAACAATTTGCTTTTTTGTGGACTACGACACTCAAACAATGCAGATCATTACAAACTCCTGCTGCAGTGTAACACAGATCGCACTGCACAGACACAAAGACCTTCAACGCCTGGCAGAACGTCTCCATCACTGAGACCATGAAAAAAGGAGAGAAACTAGTTTAAGACGTGTTATATACTCCTTTGCCTGAGGCAATCAATTGAGGTCTGAAGCAGCTGCCCAATATAACAGTCCAGATAAATCATTCCCTAACAAGGAGGCTGACATACTTCCTGTGCATAAAATGCCCTCTGATTAAATTGCCCATTTGGCAGAATCCCAAGCGTCAAATCCTTGGTTCTCCCTTGATGGTGATCTGCTCCTCCTGAGCCACATTGCAACCAATGTGATGTGTGTCCTCATTATGACACGAGGAGAGGACACGGAGTCTGCTGCTGGTCTGAGATCAGCTCTCTGAATCGCTGATCGGGGGTGTGTATCAGTCTGCAGGTGAGATTATAATCGAACCTAACGCAAGGAGAAGTTTTCGACAAACTGACTGTTTGATCAGGGTCCCGGTGAAAGTGAAGTGTCTTGATTCGAAGCGACACTCGCAGCCTCACAGGGGGAAAACGAGGCTGCAGTTACTGCTGTCTGTAATCCTGCTGAAACACAGTTAAAACACAGTCTGCTGTGGCCCTTTTTAGGTTTATGGAACAAACTATTCGGAGGATTACTGCTCAGAGTAAAAAAAAAAAAAAAAACAACAACAAAAAGACAGAAAACAGCAAAGCAACTACGAGAAGTGACGCCTAATTATTTTTTCTGGGTTTCTAGACAAGATTGTCTCAAGAGATTTAATAAAAATATTAAAATAGGTCAGTTTTACACTGACCATTGTGCCAAACATAGAACATAATATGAGTGTCGTGGGCATTTTATAATAGGATTTATCACTGCAGAGGCTTCTTTTGTGCTATGACATTTTTAAAAAAAATACCTACACATCTTTATGTGGACTTTATCTGAATAAGGACAAAACCACCAAACCATTAAATTCAGAAAACCAGCCAATAATAAACAGTAAGCAATATTTGCCTCAGAAAATTCACAATTTTCAGCAACCAGAAGCTTTTTTTCCATAGTTAATGCCATTCTTAACCTGATTTTAGTAATAAATCTAGGAAAAAGATAAACTCTAGTTGTCCTTTCATCCATTTTATTGTCAATAAACCAAAACTTGATGCGCAGGTTGGTGAAATACTGTTGAAAACTGGGCTGCGACCACAAACCGCACTGGTTCACTTAATGCAGCCCCAACAGAGACGATATTAAAGGTCTTAAGAAAAACATGAAGTCATTATAAGTTGTTATAGACACTATGAAAGTCTATCAGCGTGATTCCAAATAAAATTCAGTTCACGCTATAAATAACGAGTATCAGAGAGTACTAGAATACTTTCGCTTTTTCAGATTCATCAACAAGCAAAACTGGTCCAAAAAAACCCCCAAAAAGTAGCTCGAGTTTTGTTTTGTTTCGTTTTTTGAATCGTAATCACAGAATAAAAACTCACCGCCTGAAGCTTTCGGTGAAGGAAACATCGCAACAAACCTTCCTCCCGTTAAACGTCCGTGTCCAACAGAAAAACGCGTTCATCTCTGTTCAGGACAGTTTCTCTGATCCTCCTCTTCCTCTTCTGTCCGCGTTCAAACACACTTCCTCCAACATCTGTCACATCGCAGTCGTCCTCGCCCTCCTTCTTCATTAATTTCCCTTCCCGGCTGCCGGATACCTCGGGGAGTTTCCGGGATAATTGCGCTACTAAAATAATTTAGGTCGCCTCTGTCTGTCTGTCTGTCTTGTTGTGTGTGTGTCTGTGTGTGTGTGTGTGTGTGTGTGGTGATGCTGTGGAGAAGCTGCCGCTGCCGCTGCTGCCGCTGCCGCGTCGCTCTGACCGCAGATCTGCTGATGCTGCGCCCTGCGCGTCTCCATCCCCTCCACTCAGCTGGAGCAAAAGTCACACAGATCAGCGCCATGTGTCGGGACAGTAATACTTTAAATCCCCGTGTAACGAGTATGCCGGTGTAACATCTATTACGTCGTTACTTTTGCCACCAAAAAGTCCCAGTTTTGTCCAGAAAAGTTGATTCCTATCGCACTGTCCGGTTTTAATCAATACATTTCCACCTATTTTGTTTATTGTATAAGATAGTGACAGTGACAGACGTGCTTTTCTTAACAGGAAGCTGGTTTTGAAAATAAAATGCTATGTAGGTTAATAAATGACCACAGTAATAACTGATATTACAGATGAAGTTTTGAGTCTTGAAAATAACCAAAATATCTGCATTTAATCAAATATTTGTTTTTGCAGGTTTATTTCATTTAAAAAATGGCAAAACCTGTAGATTTTTTGACTAAACAGCACTTCTCTCATGACTTAATATGATTATTTCATATTACAAAACACAAGGGTTTGCATATACCTCATTGCTGTGAGGTTGGTTCATAAAATTCAACACATAAACAAAATCACCTCCCTTACAGAAGCAGAACTGGCAGCATTTCAACCACAAACTTGTTTACCTGATGGCTTTAGCAGAACTCCTTTAAAGTTAATAGAGACTGAGCCAAGTGAGGACTGGTTGGGAAATAGTCACAAAATAGACTTGATAGGATTTATATCTATGATCATGAAATATCTTTTACTGTTGTGACAGCCTGTATGACTTACAAATGGAGAATTTTAGTCCAAGAACAAAGATCCTTTTGATAAAACTGTGGGACTTTTGGATAAAAGCATGATTTTAATAAGAATCAGCATGACAACCTTTTTCTAACCTCAACCAAAGTGTCTAAACTGCTGAAACTTAATCACAAAGTTGCATTCTGGATTTCTGTGTGAGAGTCCTGCACCTTGAACATCCATCCACCCCGACCTCCTTTCTGCAACTCCAATGCTTTTAATTAATGAGCTGCATTACTAAGTCATAAAAAATGGTGCATGAAATACCATTGTGCTAAGGCGTCACAAAAATACATTAAATATATTCTTGGCTTCTGTATAAAAAATATGTCAGCACAAATGGCAGTGCTTAAAATACAACATTTCTTATTTTCAATTGATTTTTCACCATCAAAAAAAAATAATTAGGGATATTATATCTCATTTCTGCCAATCCACATCCTCATAAATCCTACACACTGGACCTTTATTTTCAATAGAGTGTGACAAATCTCCAATTTACTGCGAGCTGGGAAGTAAAGCGAGTATCTGGGAGCAGAATTTTGCACTTTGGGGAATGAATCTTGAACTCTTTCCCATGGCTAACACTTTAATATTTTCAAGAGGCAGAATTTGAAAGCAGGTCAGCAATTATTGCAGAAGTAAGTTCTCACTTGCTTCTTTGGTTTTACTTCATAGTCCCTAATAACACTGTATTCAATGATAATTCAATGCTAGATGCTGATGCTGATAGAGGTTTGCAGTGTGTTTTGATCATGTGACACCTCTTACTTTTTGCCCCTTTAAACTTCTTTTCTACCAATGATGGTCAAAGCCAAGAAAACAAGACCTAAAGTTGTAATAAAGCAGAATGGCCCTTTTATTCAGTGGTGTTTCATGTGTGAAAATACACAGGAGATAAAGCTGCGAGATAGAGTTGTTCTCTCACCACTTTCAGTAAACACAGAAAAATAAAGAGTAGTGCTTTATAATAAAACCCGGCTACAATCCCGACAGGCTGATGCACATAAAAGCAGCTTTTTTGTCAACAAAGTAACTGTTAGAACACATCCAGGCAGCCGGAGACGTGCAAATAATAATAATATGGGTGGCAAAATCCCCAAGCTGTCAGCTCTGAGGGGATTTGTGGGTTTTTTTTTATTTTTTTATTTTTTTTTATCCACCACACTAAGTGAGTGAGTGAGTGAGTGAGTGAGTGAGTGTGTGTGTGTGTGCTGGCATATTTCCAGGACAGTACATTACTATCACAGCTCGGAGAGGGAGAGAGATGGGCAGATATGCATGGGTCAGCCAAATCTCCGGATTGAACAACAGCTGGATACGATAAAGATGAGTAGGCTTCGAATCCAGGCGAGGAAAACCCCCCCACACACCCACACACAAACACACACACATGCACGTACACACAAACACACACAGAAACATTGCCTGCATTTTATACGGAGGCTTTTAAATAAAAAAAATAAATAACCAGGAAATTCTTAAACCTTACCGGCCGTAGTCACAAACCATCAAACATCTCGGTTCATCTAAGTTCAGGTCGGTCATCCTGTGAGGGGAATTATACTTTAAAACCAGGATCATCATCATTATACGGACAGAGATCACTTCCTCACACTGAGAGCGAACGGACCGGCGGTGCACAGCTGCTGTTTATCAGTGCAGATCTGAATGAGACTCTTTCAGAAAAAAAAAACTCCCTCTCATCTCCGTACTTCACGTTTCTACTTACTGTACTTGTGAGGACCAGTTGGCACACGGTGCTCTCCGATTGAGTCAAACTACGCAGGTGTGGTTACTGAGATAAAACGTTGGCATTGTGTCTGTATCTGTTTGCCACAGATAAGATGAATTTGTATGTTTTATATACTAAGGCCCATGGAACTGTGCTGGTAAGCTTGTTCTGGACGTGTATTTCTACCCTGAGCTTAATGATATGTTGTAAGAAATCATAAGAGATCAAAAAAGAGAAAGAACAACCCTTTTGTAGAGGCCGATCAGCCAGACACTAAATGTTGCTGATAAGTTTTGCCCTTTTATTGCAATTCTTGTGGTAATCTTGTCCTCTTAGCTAGGTAGTCAATCCACCGTTAGCATGACAAAACAAAACAAGGTACGTAGAAACCGGTTCAAACTCCTCAGCTGGCAGGCTGTTGGCAGCCAAGCAGGTGAGATATTCCAGTGTGCTTTATTTCATAACTTAACTTTAATGACTTTATTTAAAAAAGTGAACATTTTCATATAACAGACAATGAATCAATGCATTTATTTCCGACAAGCCGCCCCTAAATTTGACTGAATTCAAGTGACAAGGACGAAAAAAAGAACTTGAGACAAAAGTTTGACCAACAGCTGAATAATAAAATCTTTATTGTCAAATTGTCACTTTGGGAGTCACAAAACCTGTCAACCCATTTTCAACATGAGCAGGTAAAAAAAGGGGATTGAATCTGTTCATTTCATTTCATTTGTTTCATTATCCACCAAGCACTTAATGTGTCTTTAACTCCAAATGTAATTCCCACCGTAACACCGAAGCCATTTCCGAAACCTAAAACTGTCTTCATCCCTTGCTTCTATTTTAAAAGTTTCATGCCTTGAGTTCAGGGACATTTTTGACGAACACTCCTTCTGAAAATCTCTCTGCAGACTTGCCCTTTATAAATTCTTCGCTGCACTCACAGAAAGAATCTCAGGATCCCACAACAGTTAAAAAAATGTTTCCTGAACATAAACTGGTGGATTGAACTTGCTGTTGCAGAGCTTTAGTTCTGCTCTTCACTAAATAGCATAAGACTAACGGATGCGTGTGCTCTCAGAATAGTTTTTAGGGAATAAAGTGAAAGTTTTTCGAGGAAATCTTAAATGCTCCATGTGCATTAAAGACCTTTTGGAACACTTTGGTGTTTTTTAAACATCAATGCTCAGTTTTTAGCCCCAGCACACCCACCAAATGGGAGCAGACATACCTCTAAGGCCGTTACCGAACTACGCCGAGCTGTTCAAGCATTCATCTGTTGCAAACGGCTGCAGAAATATTTTCACAGTGAATGAATCTCAGCCCTGAAATGCAAAGTCACCCATCCAAAGAGACCTTCCCTCTGGATTTAAGCATGTGTGCCTGTCAGAGCTCCATTCATGAGCAGCAGGAACAGACGAGTACACCCTAAAAAGAGGCAAACGGAGACCAAGGTGAGAGCAGGCATCCTGAACCGAGGCTGCATTTGGAGTTAGACAGAATTTAAACTAAACTCACTTTTTAAAAGACAAGTTGGGTTCAAAACTCTTGATGCTCCTAAATGTTGTTTCCACAACAGGTTATTTTTCAAAAAGCAGACTTATTATCAACATCAGTCAAACACTCAAAATGACTTTAAGTTTTTATATTCTTGCTGACAATCAGCCACTGGTTTGCAGGCCAGTACGGCAGCAAAGTGTGTCACGTTTTGCTCCTCCTAAGCATAAAAAAGTATTTGCATGAAAGTGCAGAGTCGACTGGAGGCAACAAGACAGTCTATCTAAGGACGGAGGTCAAAAACAGGACACACAGTAGACTTAAAAAAACAATTCAAAGCCAGTTTTCAGTGTGAATGGTTGTAATGAAGGTATTTTAAGCCAAACCTACATAAAAATTCACATATCAAACAGTCTGATCGGGAAGCAATCGCTCCTGAGAGGATGAAGCTCATCCAGTGTATTTTGGACACTTCATGATCTGTTTTGTAGCAACACTCTCCAGACAACCTTTGTCTTTGTAGATATATTTCTTTTTAGGCACCAAGAATGCTCAGATCCATCAACACTTTCATGTTATGGAGTTTAATAAAAAATATAATAAGCAATTTTTTGGGTCCTGGAGCTTGAATTTGGGTCATAATTGTATTGATTTATCTGCCTGAAGTTTTAAAGACTTTGGATTGAGTCGCACTTCTGCCAAAACTGTGGCGAAAAAATTTGATAAAGCATCCACTCAGCTGTTGAAGAGGTATATGCAATTAGGGATTTTCCTTGCAACGCTGAGATTGTTTTCTCAAACCGTAAGCAGATTTTCAGGATGCTTTGAGTTCTGCATTTCAGCTCCCAGTAGGCAACGTTGTGTTGGGGCTCAACCTCACATTCAATTTTAATTAATCCTCATCCACTCGCCCATGGTTCTCTGATTAAAGCGGGGCAGCCTTGCGCTTCCTCTTTTCCCTGAAGCAGAACGTTGAGCATCTGCCAGGCAGGAAACGGCTTCTGACGGACGAGAGGATGGAGGCCACAGCTGATGCACAGGAAGGTGCAAAAAAGGTTATTAAAACAGTCGGCACACAGCAATGTGAAATTAAATCTAGCTGGAAAATATTCGAAGTAGGCAGCAGCATGCATTTTTTAGATATGTGCCCTGCATTTAAAAAAGTTCTTTTTAGATACAGTAAAACCTGGAGAAAACAGGATGCAGACAGCTCATCAATAACTGTACATGCAGAAGAACGTGTAGCCTGGAGGGTAAACTGGCAATCTACATAGGCAGCTGCATCAGTCGGTGTGTTTTGTGAAGACACTGGTACACTCAGCAAATTCCAGAGGGGTTTAATTAGATTTGGTCCGTCAGGGAAGGTGTCAGCACTACCAGAAATAAACAATGGAAAACCGCAGCCAATTATGAGAGAGAAGTCATGAAGCTTGACCTTTGCCCCCCTCGAAGCTTCTGTTCAAATCCTAAAACTAACAGCAGCTCCGACAATGACGGACAAGTGATTGCTTAATAGAGAAGTGTTTCTGTATTCACACCACAGTCGCACCATGAAGGGAAACATTGTAAATATCAGGTTTACACCAGTCCCGTGGCTTTTTAATGCACCTTTGAAGCTAATCTGCTTCACCCTCCTATAAATTTGTGTAATTTGTCCACAGCAGTTTCTGCATGATCAGGCGGGAAAACGTGACCGGATTCTTAACAGCATGTGGTCGCTTTGCTGGACAAAAAATAAACAGCTGATGTCCGTCGTGTCCATATGCATGTGAGGAGAATAATTTGCAGCTTTGGTTACCTCTGGGTGTTCTCGTCTGTTTTTCGAACAGTTTGTGAGGTTTTTGTGTGTACAAGGGTGAAAAAACAAAATATTTTCAATTTTATTTTTGCTTGATTAATGGTACAAACAAGGGAATGATGAGTACATTTTGAATTACAAGTTGTGAAGAGAAAAGGGATTTATTATCACAACACTGCAATAACTTTCTTATCAAAACAAAACAAATATTGGATTTTTAGCCTGCAGATAATCTCTAGTCTGTAAATTCTCATTTTTATAGTTTAGTTTTTGTGGTTTATAGCATGCAAACTGTAATTTGTTCTGGTGAAAAAGTTGTAATTAGCAGAAAAAGTTCTCCTGTTCAAGAAAACTATAAAAATTAGAAACCCAAAACACAGCATGAGAAGGCTGCGTCGGTTTGCTGTGAGAGTAAAGCGATGTTTGCAGCAAAATCGGCAGAGTCAAAGGTGATAGTTTAATGTTTGAACTGAGGCCATGGTTCTCAGCAGGAAACCGGTGGATTGTCTACTCCAGGTAGGGAATGAGTCCTTACCCCTAGTGAGGGAGTTCAAGTATCTCGGGGTCTTGTTCTCAAATGAGGGGACCATGGAGCATGAGATGGGTCGGAGAATCGGAGCAGCAGGAGCGATGTTGCGTTTGCTTTACCGCACCGTTGTGATGAAGAGAGAACTAAGCCAG
This sequence comes from Ctenochaetus hawaiiensis, assembly GCA_029783645.1. Lineage (NCBI taxonomy): Eukaryota > Metazoa > Chordata > Actinopteri > Acanthuriformes > Acanthuridae > Ctenochaetus > Ctenochaetus hawaiiensis. The sequence continues at coordinate 2,055,050 of JAPZDY010000025.1, forward strand.
AAGGCAAAGCTCTCGATCTACCAGTCAATCTTCGTTCCTACTCTCACCTATGGTCATGAAGGGTAGGTCATGACTGAAAGAACGAGGTCGCGGATACAAGCGACCAAAATGGGTTTCCTCAGGAGGGTGGCTGGCATCTCCCTTGAGGATAGGGTGAGAAGCTCAGTCATTCACGGAGACTCGGAGTAGAGCCGCCGCCACTCCTTTGCATAGAAAGGATCCAGTTGAGGTGGTTCGGGCATCTTGTGAGGATGCCACCTGCCACCTAGGGAGGTGTTCAAGGTATGACCAGCTGGGAGGAGGCCACGGGGCAGACCCAGGACTAGGTGGAGGGATTAAATCTCCATGCTGGCCTGGGAACACCTCGGGATCCCCCAGTCAGAGCTGGTTAATGTGGCCAAGGAAAGGGAGGTCTGGGTCCTCTGCTGAAGCTGCTACCTCCACAACCCAATCTCGGATAAGCAGATGAAGATGGATGTATGGATGGTCTCTGATACACATCCTTTTGACTTCTCATGATAATGGATTCCGTCTTATTATCAATTCAGCAATATATTTTGAGACAACAGCATGAAACAAATAACAGATATAATATAAAAAAGAACCAATTTTTTTATGAAATTTCCTAACGTGAGAAGAGAAAAGCTATAAAAATAGAATTTAGAACATAATGAGACACTGAAAACTGTCACTGAAACCAGTAACTTAAAACTTCTGTGAGGTCTGTCAGCTCTGTGTGTCCAGCAGAAACTGTCTGCCACAGTGCTGACCGCCTGATATCATATTTAATTTAATGTCTGAATCAGCAAAGTAACGCTGGCTTCGGCCCAGCATGCACCTCAGCACAATGAGCCAACAGGAAGTGCTCCAGGGAGGGAAGTGAAGAGGGGGCTTCTTAAGTGCTCGCTCCTTTGTGTTTTCTGCCAGTGACATCTGCTCGTCCTGCTGTCATCCATGGGCCAAGCCTGTTCTTCTAACCATGAATATTATGTGGGGATTATGTCTTCTGCAGAACCGGTCCATCCTCTGATGTTTTTTTTTTTGGTAATGAGAGAGAAAACAACAGTCAGACTCTTCCCTCGAACCAAGTTGATGACGATGATGAGGAGGAGGAAACGTAAGCTGCAGTGATTGCATAATGGGGGCATCTTTGTTGCAAACAGGGCTATTTTGGGAAAAGTAACTGACTCAACATTACCTCATCATATAATCAAATAATCAAAACCTGCGAGAGCAAACTGCAAACAAACTGCAAGCAAGAACTCTTCTCCTGCAGAGGTTGCATTCCTGTGATTGGCAGTCATTTTTTTTTAATCCTCCCTCTTGATTGTTTCCAACATGGCGCTCAAAGCTCCTGACAGTTAAACTTCCATCAACTCTGATGTAAATCTCCACCTTTTATGAATGAGAGCTGCGACGGACAATCAACTGCTTTCAGAGGTCACACTAATGCCATTCCATGGGCCAAAGTAAACAAACACAAATAG
>JAPZDY010000025.1:2071301-2091667 GCA_029783645.1 Ctenochaetus hawaiiensis
AGTGTGTGTGTATATGTGTGTGTGTGCGCTCATATGATCATTGGAGGTGTGTTATTTACATTCCTGCACGGTCAGCAGAAAAGAATGGCGCTCTCTCTCTCTCGTAGTGATTCTAATCAGTATTCCTTCAACCCTCCTTGAACTGACATTAATGTAATAGAATCAAAGTCTCCTTGCATCATTTGCATTTTCCATTACTGCAATGGATATCAAGATGGAAACAGTGATTATAGTTATGCTAATGGCTGTTAGGACCATGAATATTAAACAGAACATGGATGTTTTTCAGGTAACAAAGCAACACTTGTCTTTATCTTATTTTGTTGTGACAGACATCAACAATTTACACGTAAAAAGAAACTTGTTTTTTTTAAAATATTTGAAAGATAAAGGATAAAGTAACACAAAAACACAAATCACAGCTGCATTGGACAGTTGTGTTGCTTTATTGGCTGTACTGGGAAACATTGCTATGTGAATATGCGCTGGTTTAATTGGCCTAATTAATGAAATGGGGCTGTAACAGACGAGTTTCCTTCCTTTGCTAATTAAAAACGTAAATTTGCCCTATTTGCCCAGATTGATTCCTCGTAGCTGTCAGGTGTCAAAGCAGGAGGGAAGGAAAAGTTCAAACTGAGATAAAGCTGACAGCAGAAAGTGTGTGTGTTGTGATCTTCTCGTGAGTCTGTTTGTGTCTGTTGGAGGGAAAATGGTTGGTGACTGGGTGGTGTTTTTCTCTCGGGTGACACATGCGTTTGTTTGCCTCAGGATGAAGAGGGGATTCGCAGGGCCGTCTGGGAGAAGAACATGCTGATGATCGAAGCCCACAACCGGGAGGCAGCGCTGGGCATGCACTCCTACGAGCTGGGGATGAACCACCTGGGCGACATGGTGAGTCTGAGGCTGCACCGGATGTTCAGCCATCACATGTTTCTGCCATCATGTCTGACTCCATGTGATGCCAAACTCATATCTTTCACTGTAAGGTTTTATAACAGAGGACAATGAGTGTACTGAACTCATCACGAGGCCCCGACCTGCGTGTTATCATTCTTTCACCCTTTCTTTGGCACCATAAAATCATTGTTGACATGTTTTGTTTCTCAGGAAATCACCTGATCACCTTTGCATGTCATGCATGTTTGGAAAAAAGCTGCAGGCTGTGATTGTTTGACGCTTGTTTTGTAGTCGGACATCTTTGCTGTTAAAAAAAAAACACCGCTGATGTCTAACTAGACGTTTTGATCATCCTTAAAGACATAAATGCAGGCAAATGAAGCTGTAGCTTTTTCAGATTTGTTTTGGGGGAACTGCACACATGCTTGTGCAAACATGCATGCACCAGTCTAAATGCAGAAAACATCATTTCAATTCATTTCAATCCATACAGAAAATATTTAGGCTTAAACAAAACAGAAACACAAAAAATTATTAAAAATTGAAAAATTTTCTTAAACACTCTATGCTAAAAAATAGTTAAAATGCCAACACAGTGCAGCCAGTAATTGTCATTACTTTGTTAAATAGACCAGACTCAAGTGTTTTAGTCATTAGTGACAGTCATTACTGCATGAGTCAATTACTGAAGATTAACTAAACTAAAGATTTCAGAGGGTTTTTCAGTTGAAACGAGCTTCCTGCAGCTTCTCTGTGTTTAAAACTCTGAGAATCATGAAGAAAATCACCTAAAACTCAGATTTAAGGTGGTGGAATCAGCTGATGTTTCACATTATTGCCTGTGGAAAGACTTAAATGAAAATTCGATTTGGAAAAATGACAAATAATTTCCTGCCAATCGACAAAGTGTTGCAGCACAAATCAATGAAGATTGAGCCACTTTCAGCTGCAGACTGAACAGATTTACCGTATATTCAGAGAGAAAACTGAACTCATCAGTTCATACGAGGGATAAATGGTTTTTATCTTTAGTGAGATTCCTGTTTCATTTTCCCACCAGAGTCTCACATTATGTATTTTGCAAGAAACAAACAATGAAGAAAAGAGTGTGTATTCAGGGTAGTGTGTGTTCTTCATCCTCAGAGAGTCATATTTTCCCTCAGCAGTTTTGGCTTTTAGCTCCTGTCATGTTTGTTTTTGTGCCGCGGCTCATTCAGGTGAAACAAAATGGCTGTTTCGTGTCCTTAAATCACCTGCAGTCACTGACACGTATGTCAGCGCGAGAGGTGACTGATGGTTGGTTCTGCATTAAGACGCCGGCCGTAACAAGCTGTACATCAGAAACAGACCATAAACAAAACACATAAACCACATCACGTCACTACCTTCGCTCTTTTATCAGTGACAGGAACACGGATTCACATTGAGATTCTGGATAAATGGCCGGTTTCATGTTTATGCAGGAACAGGTGGCCACGAAACGAAGAATGAGTCTCTTTTCTCTTTTCATTCTGACTGGAAGCACTCAAATGAAATGAAAGAAATTAACAGATGGTCTGTTTTTTTATTCCGTTAATGATCTTTCTGCTTCCAGACCGAGCTGCAATGTAAAACACTGGGGAGCTCTGATAATAATGAGTGGCAGGAGCTTTTAAATATAATTGCTTAATGTCGTATAATCAGCAGTTTCATTCAACAGCACAGGAGTCACTTATTTTAACCCCTTTTTTGTTTCCTCCTTTCTCCTTGTTTCATGCTGTTGTTTCGTACATATTTTAGTTTTCCCATGTGCACTTTAACGCCTCCTCTGGTGTTGCTTTTTGACATTTGTGCAGTACAGAAAAACGACATTTTACTTCGGAGTAAACTGTGTTAAATCTGTCTCTTCATGAAACACTTCTCATCCTCTGTCACACCGCAGAATCAAATCCTCCCTCTCTTATATCTTCTTTGACTTATTCTTGTCTTAAGTCTAAAAATAAATCCTCTCTGCCTCTCTCTTCTTGTCCCCGTCCCAAAAACGTTTCTATCTCTCTAAATTATTTCAGGACCTGAGAAAATCTTCGGGGCATCTATGCAGGGTGGCACAACCTTTATCTATAACTTCAGTGCTCTGTTTTGTGATTTTGATCAATAAACTCAACTCGATGTTGCTGTGTTTTTTATAAGTATGGCGGTGAGAAGATCAGAAACCTCCCTGATCATAATGTAAAAGTTAACCGTGTCTCTGTTCATGCAGACGTCGGAGGAAGTGGCCGAGAAGATGACCGGCCTGCTGGTGCCGATGAACCGCGAGCACGGCTTCAAGATGCCTCTGGACAACAACGTCACCAGGCTTCCCAAATACGTCGACTACCGCAAGAAAGGCATGGTGACTTCAGTGAAGAACCAGGTCAGAGGTCATCCAGTTCACGTCTCATCCCTTTTATACTGACAAGCACCATTCCAAAAACTTACTTTGTCACACAGTTTCTCGTTTATTGTCATCCATAAATTAGCTGCATCGTAGTTTAAGCCGCAGGGTTCGTAGCGTGTGAAAAAAGTTAATTGATTTCTGTGGGGGAAAAGTGGCTGTTGGAGGCAGAAGCAAAAATAATGACCACAACTGGGAGCAACATAAAGAGAGCGAGATGAGAAAAATAAGAGATATTAGAAGTAAAATGTGTAAATATGATAATAAATAGCATGTATTTCAAACAGGCATTTATTACCTGAATATAATGCAAAAATAAGGGTGATTGATAAGTTCATGTCCTCAGACTTGAAAACAAACCTGAGCACATTAATTTTTCATCATAGTCCTCATCTAATTCACATACTTAGACCAGAGACTGTGGAGCAGAAGTCAGTGTCTTCGACCTGCAGGAAGTGGCCAACAGCAGCAAAAACATCATCTTCACTTTCAAAATGGCGGCCACTGAGCTCCGTCTTCATCTTGGAGAGGAGTTTGTGGTCTGAAGGTGGCGAATCAGGTGAATCAGGCTCCTGCTGCTGCTGCTGGTAGAATTTAAATCTACATTTTTTTCTGCATGCAAAAAGGCCGATGTTGTCCATCTTTGTCAGACGATGCAAACTAGGAATTTTCAGTTTCATGAAAAAAACAGACATCAAAAACATTATAAACTTTCTGCAAAATCATTGACAGTTGAACTGCACATGCATGCAAAGAGAGCTGTATTACTGATGTCATTTGGCCAAAAGCTTATTTATCAGCCCTCGTAACATGTTGATATTGTCTCTCATAAACTTTATACTTTAACTTCACCTTGAACTGAAGAATTTTTACTTCATTGGTCTTATGAAACCATTACAAATGTAATGGAGACACATTTTAGAGATATAACGTGTTTGCCTTTCTCAAAGAGCAGCAGCAGAACCTCGAAAACAGCTGAATGACATTCTTTGGAGTAAATATTTTCTGCTGTTGCTACATAAGAAAGATGATTTCAGGCATTCTAAGGGGAAAAAAATGCCTGAAATGATCTTCATTTCTCCAGAGCTCCACTTTCATCATGCTCCACAGAAGAAAATGAAAGCTCAGTTAAAGTACAATCATGCAAGCAGCCGCAGGGAGAAGCCTCTTCTCACTGCTAATGGACTTTAAAAACAAGAGAATGGGTTTGATTATTAAATGTAATTAGTCAGTGTGAGTGAGCTGGACAGCTGGGCCTTAACCATGTAAACAAGAGTTGAGCAGAACAGAAAGCATATAGATGAAAATACGACGTTCATCGTTTCTGCCAACAGGCGGATTAGCAGCAGAAAGATCTGATAACGAACATCAGAGCTGATTCTGAAGCTCCGGAGACTCAGGAGGGTTAATGTTGAGTTTTCAGTTTCTCTTTACATCTGATATTCAGTTTTACTATGTATATAATATTACTTTATGTGTTTTAGTTCAAATTCAGTGACGCCGAAGTCTAGATTTAATGTTTTAATGATTATTTTTCTCATAATGCAGATATATCCAAACTTTTTTATAGTCTATATATTGATTTTTTTAATTTTATTTTCACAGAATTAAAAAAAAAGTTTTTTTCCCCCCCAAAAAATAGATTTTAACTGGCTGAAAGAAATAGTCAGGACACATCAAAGCACATTTTTTTCTTCTGTCTCAATTAAATTATGCATTAAAATGTTTTGTTGAAGTATTTCAGTGCATATAGGTCAAAAATAATATAAGTAATTGTAATAACAGTTTCTTTAAATGTCAGTTGTGTGGAGGATGTTGCCCTCTGGTGGCTGGAAGTCAAACTGCAGCTATAAACCGGATTTATCGAGCTGCTCCTCTGCTGCTGGTTGTTCATGAATTATGCAGCAGAGCGACTGCACTCTCTGCATACTAACTACTGCGCTGCTTCCTCCCCAGCTCCTTTCATCAGCACTCAATAGTGTTTTGAGGTTTTTTTGTTTGTTTGAGGCAAATTTCAGTTTCACCAGAGCTCAAAGACGTATTCATATCATCCCCCCAGTGAACTGACGTGATTACACATTGACAAAGTTTTTAATTGGAGCCGCTCAGAGCAGCAGAGAGTCGGCCTGTTTTCCTCGAGGAGGAGCAGCCGAGGCGTTCAAAGCCCAGGCAGGAGTTTACAGTCAGGCGACGACTCCAATGGGGTTTTACTACTTTACGAGTGAGAGAGTGTGAACACAAGAGCTCTGTTCCTCGACACAGACGAGGGATCCACTTCTTTAAAGGAAACTAGGTTTGACATTTGGATTTTATAGTTCCTTTTAGTCAGATGTGAAATGAGATCATCCCTTTTATGAAAGTCAAATAGCTGCTCTTCACTAAGATAAGACTGAATTATTGGTTTGGCCTGTTGGACACATGGACACATGAACATTACGGTCATGATGCATGATTTTTGAAAATGTAACTCTGGTTTTTCTACCAGATGTTGAACCTGCTGCAGGAATCTGTGCACATTCAGCCACAAGAGCATCTTTAAGGTCCCACACAGATGTTTGATGGTGTTGAGCTCAGAGCTTCTACATCAAAATGGACCAGGCTTTTGTGCGATTGGCAGTTGTAATGATGAAAAAACAAAAGGCCTCGATGTTGGAAGAACAAACAGTGGTTTTGGTAAAATTGCTATCATTACTCTGACAATTCAGCCTCCCCTCTAAAATTGGTACATTCTGTCCCCACAATGTTGTTCAAGAAGACAAGAAAAGTGTAATGAGTTTCACTAAATTGGCAAATAGTTTTTTTAAAAGGAAAAAAAAAATGTCTTACAGAGCTGCTTGTTCTGGGTTTGTAGTCTGGGTTTGTAGAGATTCATCCCACGACGCCCTAAATGTTTCAAAGGAGGCGTTTCCACCTTAAATAATGTTGTTTGTGTCCAAAGTTGTAAAAGTCTGCCTCCCAGTGGTCAGAAAGGAGAAGACACAAACTGAGCTGCTTTTTTATTGTCTCTTTTATCAGTTTCTTATCACATCTGAGAAGCTGCAACTAGGTCATTATAGCTTGTTCACTGTAAAAAAAAAAAAATAACTCAGATGATGAACATGACAGTTCCTGTTTAATTTCCTGTCAGTGGACCTCATCGTTTCTGTCAGTCACATGTATTCCAACCAGCGGCATCATTTTTGCCATGTCATACTTCCTTTTGATTATGTGGTTTAGATAAATTCCCGTCTTACTTTGTCGATAATTGTCTTTATTCTATACAATCTAACAACCATGTGCACCTTGTGAACAGCTGTCTAAAGTTTAAAACATGTTTCTAGTCATTATTTTTCTTCCTTTAACAGGTAATATGTGCTTATAAAATCAAAGTTAACTTCTAGCTCTCCTCCTCATTCACTCCTGTCAGGGTTCCTGTGGTTCCTGCTGGGCCTTCAGCTCAGCCGGGGCCCTTGAGGGCCAGTTGGCCAAGAAGACGGGTCAGCTGGTGGACCTGAGTCCCCAGAACCTGGTGGACTGCGTCAAGGAGAACGACGGCTGCGGAGGAGGATACATGACCAACGCCTTCAGATACGTGCAGGAGAACGGAGGCATCGACTCCGAGGCCGTTTACCCGTACGTCGGAGAGGTGAGAAAAAAACTTGATGCCACACATGTGAAAGTAAAGTTCTTGACTTTCGTTATCTGAATAATCTCCAGTGTGTCCGGAAAGGTTTTGAGGACAATGAAATGAACTGAGGTTCACCACACTTTCCTGTCGTGTAAACACTTGCTCTCTTTCTGTTGTTTGTGACACTTTTTCTTCTTCTGTGGTCGCAAACCACAACAGAACCAGCTCTCAGTGTCCTGCAAACGGTTTTTTAAGCCTGGTGTTGTCAACCTCCTTTAAGACAAACATTTAGACAGCTGCATCCACGAACAACTGCTGTCTACTTTAACTACAAAAAAGATCCATGCTGACAGTTCAACATGGAAAAAGTAGGTTTTTAAATTTAAGTCTGTTTTTTTTGACTCCCAGTTTAAATGTATAATAATGTTTCAGAAGAAGAAGAAACACACTGAAAGACGTCTGTCATGTCATGCAGGACAGATGACTGAAGAGTAACTGCATCAACTTGTAATGTAACTTTTGTCATTTCAGTTCCAGTGATTTAGTGAGTTAAATCTCTGAACTGTAGGAAACAGATTTTTTTCAAACATAGCGATTAAGGCCGAAGCAAAACCTGACAGGATACAGAAACCAAAGTGTAAACACAACAGCAAGCAGATCTCATCAACTTTACGCAGCGTTTTCTGAATCTTGTTAAAAATTTTCTGTTGTCTCACAAAGCAAACGTAGCTTCTTCTCTCTCAAATCAAGCAGGAAGAAATTCATCTGCTTTTTAATTATTTATCTTCCCTGTTGTTTGCATACCTTGAAGGTATTCAGGCTGTGATCCAACACTTGAAATGTCCACGTGACAAAAGGATCACAAGGTTCAGACCACAAAACTGCAACCGACTGTAATTTCCATGATCAACTTATGCTGCTTTTTTTTCCTTCTTGGTCATCAATCACTTGTTTGGTCTTTAAAACATCAGAAAACAGGAAGATTTCCCAGAATCTACTGTGACATCAGCAAATGTCTTGTTGTGTCTGAACATCTGTAACCCTGAGATGTTTAATGTACAACAGTGAAAAGAAAAAGGCAGGAAATTCTCCTGTTGGAGAACAAAAATAAAGACAAATATTTGCTGACGCTGTTTAACAAATCAAATTAATTCTAAGGTAAATTATACTTACCTTTGTGCTAAAAATCTTAATACATTCAAATCATTAAACGATTTTTTTTCAAACATAGTGGTTGACGCCAAAGCGGCGGTTGCAAAAACTGACAGGATACAAAAACCAAAGTGTAAACACAACAGCAAGCAGATCTCGTCACCCTTGAACAAAGTAAGGCCGGCTTTTCTCCCTGTTTCTGGGTTTTATGCTAAGCTAAGCTAATTAGCTGCTGACTCAAGTTTCGTATTGAAATTATAAGCATGAGTGAGGTTGCTAAAAATGATACCGAACACTCAGTGATCTTGCAAAAAAATCTGAATAAGGACAACTTTGATGATTTGGCTGTTTAGCAGAAGAGCAGAGCCTTCAGACGCAGGCTGAAACCACAGCGGTCACTGCTTCCTCATTCGGGTGTCACACTTGGTCAAGTCACATGTCGCAGAAAGAGATAAGAAATCATAACTTTTTTTAGAAAATTCTGCCTTAAATCAGCAGCATTTAACTGAATGGAGCATAAACCTGACTTAAATATAGTCAGCATGCTGAGTTAAACAAAAATAAAGCAGGATTTGACCGTTGACACACAGTTACTTTACGCTTCACGCAGCGTTTTTGAAATCAGGTTTGTTAAAAGTTTTCTGTTGTCTCACAAAGCAAACGTAGCTTCTTCTCTCTCGATTCAAGCAGGAAGTACATCTGCTCATTAATTATTTAACTTCCCTGTTGTTTGCATACCTTGAAGGTATTCAGGCTGTGATCCAACACGTGTTTGTGCACATGACAAAAGGATCACAAGGTTCAGACCACAAAACTGCAACCGACCGTAATTTCCATGATCAACTAATGCTACTTTCTTTTCCTTCTTGGTCATCAATCGCTTGTTTGGTCTTTAAAACATCAGAAAACAGGAAGATTTCCCAGAATCTACTCTGACATCAACAAATGTCTTGTTGTGTCTGAACATCTGTAACCCTGAGATGTTTAATGTACATCAGTGAAAAGAAAAAGGCTGGAAACTCTCCTGTTGGAGAACAAAAATAAAGACAAATAATTGCTGACTCTGTTTAACAAATCAAATTAATCCTGAGGTAAATTATACTTACCTTTGTTTTAAGAATCTTAATACATTTAATGGCAGTAACCATGTTTATTCTGTGTCTGTCTGACATTGAATTAAAGTATTTCTGGGTGTTAAAGTTACTTTTTTCAGCTTGAATTTGCTTTATCTTTAACTGTTTGTTCTTTAATGTCTACAGAAATGTTAAATAAGTATTTTTTTTTACTGTTTTCTCCTCCTTTGTCTGTGTGTGCAGGACCAGCCATGCCGCTACAACGCCACAGGCATGGCGGCTCAGTGCAGCGGCTACCAGGAGGTCCCGGTGGGCGACGAGCACGCGCTGGCCGTCGCTCTGTTCAAAGTGGGTCCGGTGTCTGTGGGCATCGACGCCACGCAGACCACCTTCCTGTACTACAGCAAAGGTCAGAGAAACAGTTCAGACCTGACACCGAATCTGCTCATTTATTCTTATTCAGACTTTTAATCATGAATATTTTTGCATCTTTATCTTTTAAAAATGGAAATATTTTAGTCAGATTTACTTTAAAGATCAAAGTTGTGTTAAGTTCGATGCAGCTGAGGAAACTGAGCTAAATCCTCCATGTTGGTGGTTAGTTCATGGAGGCTCAGACATCAGTACACATCTGTGGTTTGCTGAGTTGCTGTTCATTGTGATTCATGTTATCCTTTGTTATGTCCTTAGAATTTGACTTAATATTTAGGAAAAATAGATTCATATTTCAATGTCTTATCACATTTTTAAAAAATGTGTATTTTTTATTACTCCAAGTGTTTTAAACGTGCTTTTAAAGCTATGAATTTACATCTACATGCACAAGGAGTTTTACAGTGGACTGTATCAGCAACCACAGAGCATATCCTGTGAAAACAAAGTAAACCTCCACTTCCTGCTGTTCGATTGCATCTGTCTGCTTTAAGATTTTAAGAGTTGATCTGGTGACACATGTGCAGCCCGTCGCCTGCAGCTCTGCATCCATCAGATCACTGCAGTTCCTCCATCTTGTTTCATGAAACCCTGACACGAAACTGACCCAGTGACAAAAAAAATGACCAAACTGTCCTGGTTTGAAGACGTATTTCTGACAAATGATCTCATGGTGAACTTCAGCTGCATTTCAAAATAAATCAGCCGTAGGTTGTTAAGTTTGGTTGAACAGTAACTTAATACAACTTTGAAAGTGTGTGAAGAGAGCCAACAGTAAACAGTGTGTGTGGCTGTTTTTAATTAGATGAAAGACAGGCTCTGCCACTTGTAATGGAAGCTATTATATAGGGAAATGTTGTAAATACACTAAAAAAAAATACAGACATTTTGGATAAATTTATCAAAAATGAATTAAATTTTTTTCAAATCTGACCAATTGTAACTGTAACTGTAAAGTTTTTCTATTAATTTCTCCCCAGCATGTGGAGAAATTTTTAAAATGGAGCTTTATTTTCATGTTTTAAAATCAGTTGAACAGTCGCCTGAAATGATAAAACAATGAAAAATCCCAGCCACACCCTGAACACACCGTCAAAAACACTTTTCTCTCCAATCCTGTGTGTGTGTCCAGGTATTTACTACGACCCCAACTGTAACAAAGATGACATCAATCACGCCGTGCTGGCCGTGGGTTACGGAGTGAGCGCCAAGGGCAAGAAGTACTGGATCGTCAAGAACAGGTGAGTCACATGCACCTGTGTGAGCGGCATCAGGTGGTTCATGAGGCCACAAGAATGAAACAGTGAGGTTATTTGTTGGATGTCTGATGACAAACTGATGAATTAAAGTGCAGTTTGACTCCTGGCGACGTTTAAAAACTGTCTTTTCTTTCTTTTCTCATCTTTTGTCCGTCACTGACAGCTGGGGTGAGGGGTGGGGCAGGGATGGCTACGTCCTGATGGCACGAAACCGTGGCAACGCGTGCGGCATCGCCAGCCTTGCCAGCTACCCCATCATGTAGGGGCCAAGAGACGAGTGTGGACCCCAAAGGAAGACAAAGAAGGAAATATGGGCTTCTCTTAGACTACTGCGCACAGAAACGGTCACTCGAACAAATCAGGAATCACTACAGAAACACGCCGGACTTTGTTTACGCAGATTTTTACAAACTGCAATCTGATTTTTTTAATTACAACAAAGAATAAATTGGGAGTGAACCCTCTTCGAGTGATGAAAGGGGGCAAAATGGAGTCTGATGGATGTCCTTGGAAAAGTCTGATGATGATGTTTGTTGGTCTTGAGTTATTTGAAGCACTTTGAATCTCTTAGGTTTTTTACAGTTTTACCTGCAAACCTGCAGACCTCCACTGTGATCTGCTCCATGAAGAAACACATCCAATAATAATAATGAATAATGCAAGCGACGCTAAAACACCCAAGCACTGGTTGGTTTGGTGCCAGAGTGCTAAGATAAATAAACCAATCAGGCACCAAACCAACATTTCCCAGCATTCTGTAGGTAGTCAGTGATAGTTTCAGTCCCTAGCTTTGATTTTTTTTTTTTCTAACAGATTTGAAATTATTTGAGGAAGCATTGCTGGACAATGGGTTTTTTTTCTTTCTTGCTGATACAGAGTCAGTTCCTTTAAAATTGTAATCAATGTCGCTTTTAATCATGTTGACTTTTTTGTTCGTTTTTGTTCCGTCCAGCACTTTTTCTAATGATCAGACTGTTTTAATGATGTTTTCTATGAAATTAAATAAAGATATAACTTGAAGCTGAACGCGTCATTGGATTCTTCTGACTAACTACAGAAACAACGCATGTGATCACCTGCTGTGGAGTTTAACAAACAACAAGCTCTTGACATTTTGTGAAGACGTTGCTTTATTACTGTGTCAAGTCTGACGAACTGGTGCTCAAATTATTGTAATTAAGATTCAACTAAATGATGCAGTGACAAACCCTTTTGCAAAAACAAGCATTCGTTAACTAAAATAGCACAATAAGTGACATCACAGATAGATAGATATACTTTGTTGATCCCAAATTGGGAAACTCCACTGTTGCAGCACTCAACAAACTATACCAACTATACAACAATCACTAGAAGGAATCTTCAAGTGAATTAAAAAAAAGGCCATTTACAAGGGAAATAGAAAAGTAAGTGTGCAAAAAAAATTAAAACAAAGGATGCCTAGTGGCCCAAAACAACATAACACAAAATGTGTGCAAAAATGAGCCTGCGATGAGCCGCATATGTTCAGTTAACATGTGATGCACAACATACCAGCTGCAGTAAGTGCAGGGGTTCATTCAGTTTATTCATTATACGACAGTAATCAAGGTTTGTCAAAGTAGTAAAATTTTAGGAATCAATGACTTGTTTTATTTAAAAGTATCAACAGACTTTCTCAGGATAAAAGTCATATAAATCAAATACATCCATAGCTCATATTTACTTACAGATTATCATGTTATATGATTTTTATTGATTGGAGCTCCTCTGGTGGTGGGGTGAGTTCATCCGTCCAACACTTTGAACCAAAAAAACCCTAACAACATCTGGCAGCCTGCCACGAACGGCGGTGACCTCCGGACCTTTCCTCCATCCTCCTGACGGGTCAAAACTCTCTCTTGACCTTCACTTTATACCAGAACAACACATCCCTGCTACTGCTGGCTGCATTTCCAAAGACATTTACACTCCCCGCTCCCCTGACGGTGAATCCGACAGTTTCGGTGACCCCTCTGACCTTTTCCATTACAGCACTACATACCAAGAATTTCACCTCCACACCACAGATATCTAAATTTATTAAGCAGCTTGCCATGGATTTTATTTTATATATTTATTGTCCCATTTGGAGGAATGTTTTTTATGGCCTTTTATTTTTTTACCACCCTCAGGAGAAATTATCCACTTTGAACTCTTTTTTCTTATGATTTCTCTTCACTTCCTGTGACAGTCACGAATATTTAAAGCTCCTTAAAATGGTCAATTTTTTTGCTTTCGATAATGAAGGAGGATTTTCTCTTGTTAAATAAACCTCAATTTGGTGGATTCATGCCACATTTTTAATAGTGTGAGGTGCAATTTTGCACCACGGCCGCTAGAGGCTGCTAGCGGCACTTTAAACTTAGAAAATGTAAATATATAATTTTTGATGATTCTTTAAGTTGTTATTTCTTTAAATAAGACACCAATGCTTCACCCTGCTTTCAGAAAAATCATATTAATAGTTCTTTTGGTTGTTTTTTAAAGCTCTTGGACTTTAAAAGTAGATATATAAAATATATTTTCTCAGCTTACTGTTGTCATACATTCAGTTTGTGCTCACACTGTCCTCAGGTTATATAATTGCCAAACACATTATAGGAATGCAGATTTTCAGCTCGTAAAGAGGAAGAAGTGAAACACATCATGTGACATTTCCTCAATATAAAAACAGGAAAACACAGTCCGGGTGCAGTTCAACCCCGAAGCAGCAGCCATGAGTCCGACTAATCAAGGCAAGTTAAACGCTTTTCATTAACATATAAAGAGCTTTTTATGAAGTACTTCTCTTATTTAAGTTCAGGGACATTTTGTCAGGACAGTTCCTAAACAAAATGTTCGTCACGAAAAGATTTAACGCAAATTTTCTTTTAGTTTCGTTTTTTATGTTAAGTTTCTGTTGTGTTCAGGCTCCAGGTGAGTTTTTGACGGAAAGTAATGGTGTTATAACATCGTCAGAAGTGTTTAAATACGACTTTAGGACAAAAACCCTCCAGGATATTTAAAGACAACGTGCTGAACGTCTTTGTCATAATTCATAATGTGTGTGTTTTTCTTATTAATATTCCTAAAATGAGTAGCCTAATAAGATGAAAACAAAAAAAAAAGGTTATTTTCTTTGCTGGTTACTCATCTTACAGCTCGTGTATGAACACAGACGGTATAGACCTGGGTTAATCTTTGCTGATCCTAGACCGGTTTTATTGTAGACACAGATCTTAAGTGACACTTGAAGCCTTTTGTCAATAATTTTTTAAAATTATTTTATTTGCTACACGTTTCTGAAGTTGTTCTTTAGGTGAAACTGGCAGATCTGCATACTGAACACTGACATAAGACCTAATAACATTTATGCTCATATGTTCTATAGATTTCCTTTGTTAAACTCTCAGTTAACCTTTTTTCAAACACCTCGGTTTTAATGACGTAATTTATAATCATGTGATTAAACAGGAACTCAGATCTGCTCTGGTGACAGTTGCCTAACTTTGGGATTTTTGAGTCTCAACTTTTAAATCTGCAGAAGTGATACTAAGACGCTGAGATGTTAAACGAACAGTTTTGAGACAAACTGACATTTGAGAGGTGGTTTAAAAGTCTCTCAACTCTTTGTGAATGTGTGATGTTAAAGTGTTCACACACCTCAATAGGATGCAGTCTGCAATGACCTTTAAATACAACGTAGAGTCAAATCAACACCTTGATGAGACAGAGTTTCACAGGAAGCTGCTGTGGTTGAAATCATAAATGCAGAATTAATAAGCACATTTCTCATTATCGATAGACAATATTGCAAAAATACCAACATGCATCATATCACTGAAGTCCAATGAAAATCATGTAGCCAGTTCTCCAATTATGTTTTTAAATTGGTCAGATATGAAGTTTTACTTGCATCAAGTTTAACAGGATGCAGCAGGACAGCAGCAGCGATGAGCTAAAAATAATTAAGTTATGAGAAAATGAGCCCATTAGGTCGAGAACGTGACCAAAGCTGCTGTCATGAGAAAATTCTGCTGCTTCTGAATCTTAATTAGTTTAAATCAACACATTTAATTATCTGACAAATCATCATACAAAAGCTGAAAACTCGTCTGTTTTCTTTGAGTCATGACATCGAAATATCTTTAAAGATTTGTGTTTTTTATTGGACAGCATCAGCGAAATGTAAATAATAAAATAAACTTGGCTGCACTGCTTTGCATTGATCAGATGAGACTCTTCAAACTCCAGCAGTAACTTTGTTTGTGGTTTTTTTTTATCACAGCTGTTCATAATTATCACTCTGGCCAACAGAAATTCTTACTGATAACATGTCATTGATAGGATGTAGCTGTGAATTGAATAATACATTAAAATATCTTTTATAAACAACCTTTGCAGCTGTTTAGTTACCTTTTGTCTCATCTGGGCCAGAAAAAATATGGAGGTACAAAATGTTCTTCTGTCTTCATGTTGCTGTTTGTTTTATGATTTTCTTTGTTGCTGTTTGATTTTACAGCTGACAGAATGATCGCAACATATTTTACTACATCATATTTTTGGGGATTTTAATTGAAAAACTGAATTCTGTGTACTCGGAAAGAAATGGAAACACAAAATTTGATCATTAAAGTTCAATCTAAATGCAGGTAGAAAAAATTTTAAAAGATAACACAGAACTTTGCCCCTTTTTTTTTGCTTTTTTTTGGCCTGGTGTCCGATGTGCAAGCGTTACATGCAAACCCACTGACTTGTGTTGTTAACACATACATACCTGCAGCTTACTTATGAAAACCACTTCCTGCAGCAACACACCAGTTTTCTTCCCTATATATCAGTGTAACACACAACAATGTAGCACTTGTTTGCTGCTAGCACTTTATAAAGGCAGAGCCACCCTGGATGCAAAAATTAATCCTTATAGTTGAATTAAACCTGAGTTTAGCCCATTTTTGTAGTTATTTTGAGCAAGAAGACAGATGTTCAGGTAAAAAGTTCAATTTGGAGACAGAGTAGGGTAATAACTAATGTACATAATAATGCACAAATGAGGTAATCTAAATGAATAAAATGACATTTGTTTCATAAAGCTGTAATTTTCACAGTGTCGGAGTTGAAAGGTTTTTCACAAAATGTCTTACAAAGTTCAAACTAATCATGTTGCATCTTATATAAATTATTATTGTTGAAAAATTAAAAAAAAAAAAATCTTACATGTTCTTTTTAGTGAAAACTTAGTGGGTAGACGTAACGTTGGGTTTCTGCTAGATTGTACATTGATTATTATTGATAACAGTTTTAATTTCAGGGTCTTGAACGTCTCTTCAGTTAAATGCAACCTGATGCGTTTTCTGACCACCAACCCTCCGATCTCTGACGCGTTGATTCCCTCCGTGTGGTTTTTATGAAGTCAAACCGTTTGTGTGTTTTCTGACTCGAGGCCTGATTTCTGCCACGCTGACGTCTCATCAAAGGTCACACGACATCCTGACATCTCATGTGGTCAATGTGTGTGTGTGTGTATGTGTTTACAGGCCTGGTGTTGCAGAGCCTGCTGCTCTTCTCCCTGTGCGTCATGGCGGCGGCCATGTTTGACAGCAGGCTGGACGCCCACTGGGATCTGTGGAAGAAGACGCATGAGAGGAACTACAGAAACAAGGTATGTGATTAAAAAAACAGGAAAGGTGGATGAATCTCCTCTGTTTGTTGGCGAACAATCTTTGACCTTTGACCTCCTTCTGTATGTTTTAAGTTTGAGGATGCGATGCGGAGGGAATTGTGGGAGAAGAACCTGATGCTCATCACAACACACAACCTGGAGGCGTCGATGGGACTTCATACCTACGAGCTGAGCATGAACCACATGGGAGACTTGGTGAGACGCTCGCTCACTGAACGCTTTTATATTGACCCAGAAAAGATTTTTTATTGATTAATGATTAACACTCGTTCACTAAAGAAGGTGTTATAAAAAGTGAGGAAAGGTCAGAAGGATTCATGTCGGATGCAGCGTGACGAGTTTGAACTTCAAAGCTTAACAACTGATCATTCTAATGAAGCATAGTTTTATTTTTACATGCTGGAATCGTGACAAAAAGTGCAGGAAACTGGACCTTTTGGGAGGCTCCAAAGGCTCCGTGGTGCTAATTTGTTTGGGGATTTGAAATGTTAAAAAGTTCAGTTAAATATAAAATGTGCGCCAAAGCTGAAAATAAAAAATCTTGCTTCAGATAATCAGGAAGTTAATCAGAGTATGTTTGTTTAAACTTCTTATAGAACTTACAGGAATTTCTCAGCTGCAACCTGCTTTTTGATGCACATAGTTAAAAGCTTGAATTGCAACTAAATGACTCCACACTGTGTTATTTATTACATTGTGTTTGCTTTATGTCCTTTGACCTGCCTCGCCTCAATCTGTGGCAGAGAGCCTTTGGAAACTATTCATTTGAATCTGAGGCCAGTTTTTTGGGTTTTATTTATGCAACAGGAAACACGGCTGATTCCTGAGAACTGCAGTGGAACAAGTTCTCATTCAAACAGCTCAGAGGGAAGAGAGCTGATTGGCTGATTAATATGATCAGCTCAGGATAAAACGTGTTTATCTCATTGCCTCCATCGCATTCGTTCTGTGTGCTTTGTGATCCAGAACAAAAAAAAAAAAAAAGTGTTGGCTTCTTTAATGTTTGATATAGTTCCTGTTTTTCCTGTTATGTTACAAAGTTGATTCCCCAGGAGGGATTTATCACACATGAACTTATCTTTATTATAATGCTAATAAAAAATGTACATGCAAGGTGAATTGAGAGCTTAACAAACTGTGTTTTGGCCACTTCGGAGGAACTTAACATACTTTCAATAAAACACTGAGAAATTATTAACATATTATCACCTCATGAGGCAATCGTGGTGAGTTTTAGATGACGGTGACCTTTAATAAAACATATCACATGATCCAACGCCACTTTATGATAAAACAAAGTCATTCGTTTAGACTGTTTTGGTAGGGAGACCTCTAGTGGCAAATTAAAGTACTGTGTGTTTGACAGATAGATGTAAAAAAACCGGAGAACTTAAAGACAGAGAACATGATAAATAAATTGCTAACACAGAAGCAGTGAAGCATCTTACAGATTTGAAAACTCAAGCTGAAACTGTGTTATTTGAAGAAAAATTAGTTGAATAATGTTTTGATCAATAAGTAATATCAGTCACTTTATCGTTTTTAAAATATTTTTTCAATAAGCAGGTATTTGATTTTGTTATATATTAAATAATATAAAATAACATTATATTATATTATATTATATTATATTATATTACATTATATTATATGAGTCTTTGGGTTTTGGACTATGTACTGAGTAGCAAAAACAGAAAATGAGGCCATCACATCGAGCTCTGGTTAACACTGATGCATATCTTTTATTTATGTAAAATAGTGTGGCTGCGGCCATATTTCTCACATTTGTGAAACAAGATTATGAAATTCGAAGTTATTACCGTCCTGTTAAATTATTGCAGGTTATTTGACACCGAACTCAGTGCTTTTGTTCTGTTTTTGACTTTGCTGTAGACAGAAGACGAGATCCTGGAGTCTTTTGCGACACTCAGGACTCCACCTGACATCCGGAGCGAATCACGTGTCTTCACCGGAGTGTCAGGCGTTGACATACCGGACACTGTGGACTGGAGAGACAAAGGCTGCGTAACCAGCGTCAAGATGCAGGTAGAAAAAAAACACACACAAGAAAAATGCAAAGTGTGATCCTGTTTTCATCCATGAGTCACGTAAGAAATCAGTCAACAGGATGAATAAGAGCTGTTCTGAAAGCAGAAACGTGTGATGCAATTAACACTGTCATAATCCCACCGGTCACATTTTACCACATTCCTTCTGTTCCTTATTCAACGAAATTGGTTCTTGTTCGCACAAGAAGTCATCGCCGCAACCGCCAACTTTTTGTCACATCCACTTTTTTTTTCTTTTTTTTCAAGTTTTCTGGTGTTGAGAAAGTGTGAGATCACATGTTTTAACACCAGAAAGCTTCAGTTTAACATTTCAGCTTCAGAAAACATTTTTTCTGCACCTGATTTTTTTTTAGAAATGAATGTTTCTGGA
Organism: Ctenochaetus hawaiiensis; assembly: GCA_029783645.1. Lineage (NCBI taxonomy): Eukaryota > Metazoa > Chordata > Actinopteri > Acanthuriformes > Acanthuridae > Ctenochaetus > Ctenochaetus hawaiiensis. The sequence continues at coordinate 2,090,257 of JAPZDY010000025.1, forward strand.
TTTTCTGTCATGAAAACACAAGTTAGAAATGTAAATACAGCCTGTATTTGACAGCTTGATGCTCTCTTAGACCTAAAATATCACTTAACTTTAAAATTTCATGAAAAATTGAATTCTGTACTTCATAATAATCGTCTATTGTATCTAACAATGTTGTAACTACAAAAAGATACAAAACAAAAAATAAGCTTAAATCTAAAGTACAAAATGAGCAGCTGAACTGAAAAACAGACAAAAACTGTCACAAATTAACTGACAAACACTGAGATTGAAGCACAAAGGCTGAAAACACCTGTGAGGGAAGATAAATGAGGAACAGGTGAAGCTAATTGGGTCAGCCACAAAAAACAGGAAGAAAAGAGGACATGTTAGAAGAAAATGTACAAAATAAAAACAGGAAAAAATTCAACCAGAAGCCAAAAAGTTCAAGTTTATTTTTTTTTTCCTGTCTGCGTTTATATACACACACACACACACACACATATGTTATAAATATGTATATTATTAAAAATAAGGCTGAAAATCTACTTATGTAAGATTTTTGTTTTTCTTTTCCACAAAGCTTTATTTATTGAATTTTTATACAAACATCGGGGTGAGAAGTTAAAGATATTAAGATGTGGTTGTGAAAAGTCAGTGATATGAGATGTTTATTGTTGTTTATGCTTTAGAATGAATGAATAGCGTGCAGGAATAAAGAAAACCACAAAACAAGTTTCCAAAATAATTTTCAAATAATAACAAACTTGTAATGATGAGTTTTATCCAGTCAGAGACATAAAAAACAAATATTGATTCTTCAGCAAACATTATTTAAACAATGAAAAATCTTAAAGAGTCTGCAAAGTTCTTTGACCTCTTACACTCGTTTTGACTCTCCTCTTGTTCATCTTTGCAAACTGATATTTTGCCAAAATGGGAAAAAACTGTTTTGTCTGACTTTGAAGCTAATAAATGTACCTTTGCATCGTGTATGTAACATCACAGTAACACCACTCATTTGAATCCAGGGTTCCTGTGGCTCCTGCTGGGCCTTCAGTGCTGCAGGGGCCTTGGAGGGCCAGTTAGCCAAGAAGACAGGGAAGCTGGTGGACCTCAGCCCCCAAAACCTGGTGGACTGCTCGAGCAAATACGGCAACCACGGCTGCAACGGTGGCTTGATGCACCACGCCTTCCAGTATGTCATCGCCAACCAGGGAATCGACTCAGACGCCTCATACCCCTATGTAGGACAAGTGAGTAACTGGTTTCATTCTGCTGCTCAAAGATGCGTCAAAGGCAGGAAAAGGGAAAAGCCGTTAAACGTGGCGTCAAGGGAGGCTGTTTGGGATACGAGGGGACGAATCTGATCACTTTCAGCTCGTAGCTGTGAAAAAAAAATGTGGCAAGTCATTAAAAACTCACACAAAAG
>JAPZDY010000025.1:2091836-2103292 GCA_029783645.1 Ctenochaetus hawaiiensis
GACATGAAGGTTTTGCTGCAAAAAAATCACAGGAAGAAATTATTTTTTTTACAAAAAGCTTAAAGACCTGCTCAAAGTCTTGTCTTTGCTGACTTGCAGTGGTTTAACTTCTCACCTGGCTGCAGTGGATGTACAGGTGTATTTAATATCGGTGTAGTTAAAGGTGGAAAAGAGCTCAAAGTGAACTGCTGAGCACTTTTTCAGCATGTAGAGACACTATTACATCAAATATGATCGTAAAAGTTGCACTTAGACTACTGAGGGATTTACTGACTTCAACCTCTTTCAAAACACATGAATCCAAATTAGATATTAGAAAACAAATTTATTAAATATCGTCAAAAAATAAAAACTGTATTCCTGATTTATATATTTTGAATTGAGATTGATATGTTATAATTTAACATCTTTTTTCTCAGGAGTGTATAATGACCCATCCTGCTCCCAGAATGTGAACCACGGAGTGTTAGCTGTGGGCTACGGCACGCTGAACGGACAAGACTATTGGCTGGTGAAGAACAGGTGAGGCTTTTTTTACTGCCCTGATCTCCTGTAAATCCCCGTCTGGTCCTTACATGCACACATGCTTACACACTGAGCTCCTGCATGGTGTTTTATTGGCTGCACTGGAGGACACGGGGGAAGTGAAACAGACGAGTCAGAGCTCAGCTGGGAGGTGAACTGTGTCAACAAGCGAGACGAGCTGTTCTGTTCAGGGTTTTGCTGTTTTTGCTGACATGAGTAAAAATGGTGCAAGATACAAAATTCCACAAACTTCTGCCTCTGAAGATTAGTCAACATCAGGCGGTGTGACAAAGTCATTTGAGTTAAGGACAGGAGTTTCATTTCTCATCAGTTATTGCATGAAAACACTCAAACTTCCGATACGCTGCTGCTGATCTAATCAGACCTGGTTTAGCTGGTTACTGTCTTCTTCCTTTGGGTCTCACCACTGAGTGTATTTTCGTATTAGTTTCCATTTACGTCAAGTTTTTGGTGCAAACATGGTGATTTAATTCAAAAGTTCAGTAGTTACAATAAAAAAACAGCACATTTACAAGATGTGTGATTAGTTCAAAGAGTGTTTTTTAAACAGTTTTGGCATTTTATTTGCTTTCAGTGGACACTTTGCAGCAATATTACCTTTTTTTAATAACTACTAAATGTTTTCTTTGAGAAACTCTTAACCAGGAGTTTTAATCACCTGTTTCAAATCTCCACCTAATGACTGAGGGCCTGCAGCTGTGAAATGGTGGGTAGGGGTCAACCTTATAAATGCAGGCTGGTGGAGTTGAGACATCATGACACACTTAAGATGACTCGACCCCTTAACATTTCTGCTGTTTTAGACCTTAGAATGGAGGCTTAAAATGGTAAAATCACTCTGAGATTTTGATCTAGTTTGAAACATTGACTGTATAAAACACATAACAATAATAATATTCAAGATAAGTTAAGATTTTCCTTTTATTTTAAAGTAATTATGCCATATATATGCATACATTGTGCATTGTGCAGTGAATAAAAAGTGAGTCACATCACATAAAGTGAGACATAAACAAAGTTTCCAGTGTTTATTTGTAGACTCAGTAAAAACATGGAGACAAACTAACCCAGCCTGGTTTATTTTTAACACTTTATTAGATGACGCTGCATCTTTATCCACTGAACTTTGATTCTGCCGCAAGCAATCTGGCATCTCCAACTTCCTCAATTTTATACCGAAAAAGGAGAAGGTTGCAGCAACTTCCTGTTACTTTTTAGCTTGTGTTTGGACATTTTTATTTTACCGATAAATTTTGTGACTTAACTACATCTGTCATGTAAAATAATAGTTACTCTAACTTTCAATCAGATTCAGCTTCATAATAATTTACTTCTACTATAACTTTATCATATTTTCTCTATGAATCTAATGCTAATCAACACTGAAAAGGTGTATGCTAAACTGTTAGCATACGGTGCTAGTTATCCCCTGACTTCCCTTCAGGACGCTCATTGATGAATCACTATCCCATAAACTTTTTATGCAAACTTTACTTATATTCACTCTCTGTTTTTCTGCTCCTTTTCTTCCAGCTGGGGGAAAAATTTTGGGGACCAGGGCTTCGTCCGCATGGCACGAAACAAGAACGACCAGTGTGGCATTGCTCAGTACGGCTGCTACCCCATCATGTAGCTGCAGAGGGAGCTGAACTGAATCTACTTTAAAAAGCTGGGAGAGTCCCCTGCTATTTTTTTAATGCATTCAATATTTTTACAGTTAAATTTCAGATTCATCAAAACACTCTTCTTTATGAAAACATAAAAATTCCTCTGAATGCACATTCTTTTAAAAAAAGGGAACGATTACAAATCTTTATGTACTTTAGTTTCATATCATGGATCTTGTCTGAACTTGTGTGAACTCGACTGTGTGCTTGTTAATTTTGTATCTGAGTGTGTATTTGTGTGTTTAAATCTATAATAAAGAGACAGATGTGCTCCTGACTGAGGCTCAGGTCACACCGAGACATGCCACGTCTGGATCAATGTATCAGTTTATAGATCGGTCTGATGTCAGCTCTTCAGTAAACATCAGATCTGTGCTCTGTGCTGTAGATGAAGGTGAAGATCTGACTTTCCACCACCTGTTTGAGGTTTTTCAGTCGGTTAAATCTCTCATGAAAACTGCCTGAAAGGATTCAATTGACTCTTTGGGAAATTGGCTTGTTGGCCAATTTAGCTTTTACATGTTATAACAGAAGAAATGCCAAAATCAATACGAGTGTCTTTGGTAAATTTCTCTGTCCTGTGCACATGCTGATGTGAAAGCATGTCCTACATCAGCTGCCTGCAGGCAAATAACGTCTTAAGCAAGAAGAAAAGCCTTTCAATTGCCTCTTTTTTTTGATTTTCCACTGAGCTTTTCATCAATCATAAACTACTGTTCCAAAAAATCAGTTGAGTCCATTTAAAGGTGTTGCTGGACATTATGGGACTTTTGCTTTTTTTTAAGCAAATAAAATTGATACAACTTCCACATTTGTCTGTTAAATATGAAGCTTTAACCAGCAGCTGGTTCACAAAAAAAGACCACAGTTTTTGACACATATAAGAGTAGTTTTATCAGGAATGGCTGAAGGACTCTGGGATTGTTGGCTCATGTGTTGGGCTGTTTTAAAAGAACTTCAAACATTCAAACTTACGTGATCTGAGAAAGAAGAGGATGCAGGTAAAAACACATCTGCCAAATAAAGCATCCACACTGCACCTTTATTTCTAGAGATCAATGACCCAAATGGTTTTATCAGCGTATATTTATGCGCCAGTTTGGCTCACAGTGTGAATTTCAGGTCAACGACCTAAGCTAAAATAGATAGCAGATGCATTACTTGGCAGGAAGCATCAGTTCTCCTGAATAATGCATTCAGCCTTTAACACTCAGTAAAGACACTTTAAATCAAACGGAGATAAGAATAAAATGATATTATCAGCACATGCTTCATTTGATGGAGTTTCACAGACTGGTTTTTGACACCAGACGGTCGTTTTTCTGCATTTTCATAACACTAAGGACTTTGCCCTTTATAAATATCATCTGATTTCAGACTGAGTGTAAATTAAACTTCTGCTGAGTCTAACAAAACGCTGATGTCTCTGAATTACCATAAATTAGACATCAGATGATTTCTCATCTTTATTGAACACCGCAAGGAAAATGATGCCGCTTATCACACGCTGCTGTAAAATCATCATCTCGTAGTATTTGCTGTAGCTGTGCTCGCCCCTGCGTGATGCATGTGCTTCTTGGCGTGCAGGTGGAGAATATAGGAACCTCGTGAGGAGAAACGTGACTGCTGGGACTCAATTTAAGGCCTTCAAGATGTGAGGCTGCAAACTGCGGGTCCAAGTGCTGCCCGACTGAGAGGGAGAAGAACTGAGAGGAACCTCAGGGAGGATGATGAAGGTTAGATGCACATGCGGGTTTGAGAGGGTGGTGGAATCGGTGAGATACAGGTAGTTGCAGGAAGAGGGTGAAGAATGGTCAAGTTACTAAACCTTAGTAGGAATAATTTAATCTAGCGTTCTGACTAGAAGCAGGGGGATCTATCAGGAGAAAAGTCTGACAAAATTCACCTGCTGCCACCTCTAAGGTTCACGAACATGAAATCTGATTTATTAATTTACATAAAACTGTGAGAGTGACATCTTGTGTTTTTACAGGTGAGTTATGTGCAGCCGTAGAGGTTTTTTGTTGAACAGAGACAAGTTCTGGGCTTCCCTAAATCCAGTCCATGCAAAGCTAAGCTTACTGGTTGTTGGCTTTAAGGTCGTATTTAATATGTATTACAAGAGGTATTTTGAACTTTTTTATTTTTTGTAAAAGCTGCAAAGAATGCAAGAGAAATGGGTTTTAATCAATACAACGATTGAAAGATTTGTTCTCTAAATAAATGAGGGTTTCTTGATCTGGATACGTAATCCACGTAGTCTAAATTTCTGTCATTTTAATCTCTTATATGCTACGAATTTCACCTGTGGTCCATTATAAAAACCCACACTGTGTGGACAAGCATTGTTTCAATCCACAAATATTAATTTGCAAAATAGTAGACTTCCCTCACAAATGTGCCAAATTTTCAAGATTTGAGGCTAAGTTTGGAGAATTTGGAGGAAAAAATTTACAAAAATTTTTGCACACAGGATCTGAACTGATTGCATTTAATGTCAAGTAAATCGGAAATTGTGATTTGTCATCCAAAAAGTAAGTATAGCAAGTACTGAGGGTCAAATTGCAAGTTTCATTTAGGTAATTTCTTGCTTTTTCTGAATAAATGTAATCCTAAAAGCACTGTTTAGGGCTGCAGTGTTTTGGATACCAGCGTCTTACAAATACTGTGTGTGTGTGTGTGCATTGGCCTTTTCCAGAGAGCTTCACCGCTAACCCCCCACTAACACCAACACCACCACCAACAAGGTCAGAAGAAAGGCGTCCGAGCACAGTTTTGGGTTACAAATGAGTCATTTTTATTTTTTTAGTGCAACATCACAACAAACAATTTTCACATGAGGTATTCAAAGGGATTTTCTTTAGTTGTTGATACAAAATGTCCCACCATGATTGACGTTTAAAGTGTTGTGTATCATTTTTTTTTCATTTTTACATTTTTTTAAAGCCTTTGGTTGGTTAGCCACATTCATTAGTAAGTCTAACACATGGACAAGAATGGCACGATAAAGCATGGTGGGTCGAGTCCGAGCTGAGGAAATCCAGACTCAGACAAATATAATATTTCCCTCAGCTCTTCCTCGTTTAAAGCTTTTTGTATGGATTTTTATTAATTCCTACTTACAACAGTGGGATCGAACAGTATTTTCAACTACACTAAACATTTTTGGAAAAACAGGGGGTGGGAGGGGTGGCTTACAAATGTGGAAAAATAGCTTCTGTCTCCTCTGACCTTTTTTATTTTTTTTCATGTTCGGGATGAGTGCTTGATTTTTGGGCTTTTTCTGTTACAGCAAGTCACATGATTTAAGATTTTTGGAAAAAAAAACAAGGAATAGGCAACGTTGATTACAGCAAGATCCTCCTTGCTTGGATTGTCACCTCCTTCTTTTTTTGGTCTTGAGAATGATTTTATTTATATATACAGAACATGGGTTTCAATGGGACACTCTGGCATACTGGACTAAAGCTTTGGCTGGACTGGGGCCTCGTTCGGCTCCTGTTTCAGGATTGATTCCAGCACATTTGGTATTTTTGGAGTAAAAGGCATGAAGAAGAGAAGAGACGGATGGACAGACAAGATAGATAGATAGATCGATAAGACAGACACCCTGACAGGATGGATTTCTTTGGTTAAGGAATATCTTTGCCACACAACATCTCACACAGTTGAGGTAGATGGGTAAAGTCTTCATGTACACACAGGGGAGAAGGCAGGGACAGACATGGGGTGGGGGGGCGAACACTGGGTTTTACAGAGTCAAAAGACTTCCATCTGAAGACAATGCCTCATGTCAGTTTCTCAGTTCCAGCTCAACATAATACTGTTTTTATGTAACATAAATAATCAGCACTGGTGCTTTTTTTTTTTGAATCCTCTGAGTGCTACGGTAGCTCTGATAGGGAACTGCTAAAACTACCCATGATACATAATGATTCAGCAGTTACCCATCAATCTTTGGTAGTTTTTTGTGTTTTTTGGTTTAAACATTATCAAAAAAGAAGTATTTTTTGTTGACTTTTTTCTGTTTTTTTTATTCTAAAGGTATACATTTGCTCTCAGTTCTGCTATTTGACTATTTCCACTTCCCCCTCAGAGTTGCTCTCGGCTGCCAGAAATGTTCCAGGCAGGGGGTCAAGTTTCTAGAGAAGCCACTAGGGGGTGCCGTAGGCTAAGATGGCAATGCAGATCACCTGCAGCAGCCAACTGGATTTCCTCCTCTTTAACTTCCCCCCACCATGTACAGAAAGGGAAGAGCTCCCCTGCTTGACAGGAGCAGAAGGTGGCTCGATACAAAAAGCTCTGTCTCCATTTTAGCCTCCCAGTCGGAGAGACAAAGGCAAACCTGAAAGGTGTCACCTCAGCTTTGATACAATGACAGTAGTGAGCAGGGGTCAGCAGAGGAGCCTCCGAGCTCTTTTATTTTTTATTTTCTCCCCCCTCCACCCCCTCCCTGTACAGACTCAACCACACACCCCCACCACCGTTCCCCTTTCGCTCTCAGCATGCTTACAATTGTTGCTCATTAAAGTTTAATTCGGCTCCATGCCCCACTACTCCAACACCTCCTATTCCTCAAGCAACCCTCCCCTCCACACACACACACACCAATACTACCATCCTCATTTCTGGATGATTCAGCCTCCTCTCTGATCTCCCCCCCGCCCCCTTTGAATGCCCCCTAAAGCCCACAGGTCTGGCCAAGAGCGGACCCCAGACCAGATACCCAGAGAGGAGACGGGATGAAAAAAGCCTCCCCTTTGAAGTCCGCGAAAAAGTCGATGGCCTCTTTCATGACCGCCCGTCTTTCAAGTGCACGCTGTGAAGGGGGCCCTGGCAATCCACCCTTTCCAATGTTAAAGACAGAAAGAGAGAGAAAAAGGAGACATCTATGAAGAGAGAGAGAGAGAGAGAGATAGTGGATGGAAAACAGCCAAGCTGGCCTCGCCACTATTTGGCAGCATTTACACAAGGGTCAGAGAATCAGATCTTGTGTTATTTTCTCCTTATTTAGACATCCATAATGCAAAACAGTGGCTAATCAAATCACTTGTTTCTGTGCAAGTTGCTGGGGGAACCCTAAGAAATTTAAGAGAATATGGAACGAACTACAACAACCCCATAACAAACTGGAATAGATCCTGTTTGGGGGCCAGAAACAAACCCTACGATTTCAAGAAGTCTTGCAACTAAATAAAAGATTCCTACAAGATGAAGACTAACTGTTAGACCATCAGAAGTTCAGGTGCAAAGCCCTCAAGAGCCCCTGCATTGAACTTAGTGATCCTTAGATAAATAACAAACCTTAAAAAACCCCAGAAGGCAGGGACAAACCCTAAGACCTTAAGAGACCAGGAACGAATTCATAAGCCATTCAGAGACTCAGATACACAAACACAAGATCCCCAGGAGTTCAGCAACATGCCTTAACAACCTCAGAAGACCAGGAACAAAACCTTAGACCTTCAGAACCTGTAAAACAAAAAACCCACAATCCCAAAAAGCTGAGAAACACACTTTAAGAACCCCAAAAATCCATGACGGGACCCTAAGAATCCTCTTGGAACTGAGACAACTGGCAGAAGGGTTTGGCATGTGGAGGACGGTGAGATCACACTGAGTTGGACATAGACAGGAGTGTCTGCACTGCACTGGGAAAGGGGGGGCAATAGAAAGGGAGATGGGGTGGGGTCACGACCATGCATTTCCCCAGGCAGACACACAGTACGCATGTTTGCATGTGACCCTGAAGGACTCGCACTCTATGGGGCCTTTAGACGGCACTTTAAGTGGGTCCCCGGACACTTTACACGCTCCGCCAGATGGCATTGGTCTGAGTACAACTTTACAAGCAACCTGTGAACCTATGGGATGCCACATCATAATCATTATTATTATCATTATTATTATTATTCATAGTATCAGTAATTATAAATATTATCACAACATTCAAACAAGCTTTGGCCTTGGCGTTAAGAGCTGACCGCAGAGACATTTGCAAGAGTAAAGAAATCCCCGTTATTCTATTAAAAAAAACAAAACAAAAACAAAGGCCAGGCCTTAGAGATGGAGAGGGATACGTAACATCACTGGGTGGTCGGGATCAGGATTGGGGGACGGGATCGGGTACGGGGTTTTAGGGATTCAGGCCGTACATTCAGGGAGGCAATGTTAATCTTTGGTATTACGATGGGATTCTACAGCTAAAAGTGCCCATCAGAAAAAAGTCTTCAGTTTCACACAGACATACAGAGCATCGTTAAATAAATACTTACAGTATATAGATAGCATAAATAAATAACCAAATAAATAGAGAGAAAAGAAAAAAGGGAAAACAATAAATTACACAAATGCAGTAATAAATACATTGATCAGATCAGCAATTGCATTTGAAACGTTCTTGGTTTGATTTAACTATTGGCTATAAGGAGGCATGTTAAAGCCTTTCCTTTGTGGACCAAAAAAATGACCTTGTACGTCAGCAGGGCTGAAACAAACCGCCCCGCACTTCCAACGTGTTTCTATAAATAGAGAGATGTGCTTGAAATCTGTACAAAAAGGGCTGAAAGAATCACATTCCTCCATTTTTCTCTAGACATCTGTAAAAAAAAGATTTTTCGTAATGGAGCAGAGGTGTGTACAGTTGTTTGAAAATGAGTGGAAAAAAAATACTACAATGTCACTATACATTGTGTCAGGTGTATCTCTTCCCCCACGGAGCCTTTTTGTGTTCAAAGGATGTTTTTCCGTTTTTTCCTCCTGTTTTTTCTTTTTTTTGGCTTGATTTTTGAGTCAAAAAAAAAGGCTGTGGAGCTTTCTTTTCCGGAAGCTCGGTGAGAGTCTTAAAGCTAGACGGTTGCAAAAACTAGTCTGTTTCTGCGTATGTTTATCGATTCTGTCCGGGCGTACGGCGAGATGCGCTGCGGTTCCCCCTTGAAAACTCTTGATTCACTCAAGGCAGGACCATCTTCACAAAAAAAAAAAAAAAAACACGAGAAAGGTTCCCGTTGGTGGTAAATGATTGACAGCTGGGAATCGTGGACGCTACAGAACCCTCCTGATAATTCCGGGCTCCGAACTTCGGAACACCTTCACACGGTCCTGGTAACTATCACCATGGAAACACATGCTAAGAAAGGGGAATTAGGGGGTTTTTCAGAAAAAAAAAAAAAAAAAATGTGAGTGAAAAAAATGCCTTTTTCTTCCTCTTTCACCTTGATTCTTGAGGAAAAAACAGGACCGTAGGAACATTTGGGGAGAGATTAACATCTTTGGATGATGAACACTTTTGATTAAGAAGTTACACAATGGAGCTCTCCAGTTGTGAGCAAATGGCACCTCTTGATTCTTCACGTTTGGAGAGATGACTATAGATTTGAAGGTACACCAAAATATGCTTTCTCCTGATTTGTAATACCCTCATTATCTCTAATCTACATAATCAAAATAATGCAATGAGATGGCGTCTATGTAAGGGTGTTACTCTTCTTTGAGTCAAATCATCTTCGCACCCTTGACTATACAAGCAGGACCTCGCGTCCTGTGATCATATCACTCTGGGTATCGCCCCCTTCTATTTCAAGGGAGCGATCAACTTTGGTTTTGGGAAAATGCTTCATCTTCATAATATCATCTATAATAGCTGGCTCCGTCACTCCTTCTGATAACGAGGAGGACATTTATTACGGCTGATCTCTGCCTAGACCAGTCTATGTGCCCCCTTGCTCCCTCAGTGCCCTCCCCACCACACCCTCCTCGGCGGTCCGTTATCATGCCGTGCTGCAGGACACTGCGGAGGAGGAAACGCTGGAGCCTGAGGAACCTGTTGAGGAGGGACGGCCCTCGTCTGCCCACTTGTTGAGGTTGCGTCGGCGGGCGTTCATGAAGAAGTTGCTGACAGTGGAGAGCTCCAGGCCGAGCTGCTGGGAGATGGTGACCTGCAGCTCTTTGGTTGGGCGGTGGTTCTCCCTGAAGATGGCCAGGAGCGTGCGCCGCTGCAGGTCCGTGAACACCAGCCTGGTGCGCTTCGGGCCCTGGTTGCGCTCCAGCTTGCTCTGCTCCTGCTCCTTCCTCTTGCAGGCTGCAGGCGAATGGATAAAAGATAAATTTAAAAAAAAGGAAAGGGGGAAACCAGTTAGCTAACAGACTGGCTGGCTAACTAGGACAAATGGATTAAGCTGAGAGAAAGTGGATTTGCTGAAAGAAAACAGATTAGCTAAGCAACTTTGATTAGTTAAAAGAGATGAATCAGCAACTTGTTTCATTGTGCAGTAAAGGAATCAAGATGTTCAACCCATCACATCTTATTGCCAGGGAGCTGCTGTGGGCTGCTGGGATAAAACAGATAACTGCATTCAGGCCAGAGCTCTTTGAGGGCTTTTATGATGCTTATTCCCTGTCGAAAAAACACTGTATATATCTGCATTTATCTAGTCTGAAGACAAAGTGCAAAATCTGGTGTCATCATCTACTAAAAAATAAGTTTACCTCAGAAAAAAAACATTCAAACACAAACCGGGACAGATCTCAAGTTTGCAAAAGGACCAATGAACTAATACGAATTATTCGCACCTGAAATTATAATTTCACCCTCATTTTCTGCTGCTATTATGTAATTCCTGCTATTTATTTATTGTGAGAGGTGATAAATCAGGGTGCTAACAGATGTAGACTGAAGCTTATCCATGTGAGCTTCACATTTTATGCTGCAGTTTACATTCAGAGGCGCATAAGACAATTACATTAAGTCCAAAATGAAAATCTAATCATATTAAATCATTAACTTACAGAGTATCAAGACATATTTGCTACTCAAACTTATGATTTCGATTTATGATCTTGTTACTGCTTCTAAAATAAATGGCCACGTTTTCAGTCAGACACTGACTTACTTAATGCCCTGTTTTTCATACGGTGGTCCACAGGGGATAAAAAAGTCATTATTTCTTGCTAAATTAGCTCAGTTGGCGGCGATGGAGGTGATGAAGTCGTCTGGTTTTCTGTTTCTTAATGTCAGCGTTGCTTACAACAACCGCCAAATAAAAACTCAGGGTCTGGGTTAAACACCACTGTAACTGCGGCACCCAGCCCAATTATATAATCAATATTTCACACACAAAAAGTCTGAAATTTCAAAAAAAAAAAAAAAAATGTAGAGAAAAAAAGGAAGAAAAAAAAGCGATTTTTGTTCAGTGAGGAGGAAAAATAGCCTGATGTGTGTGGGTTGAGCTCAGATCCATTTTG
>JAPZDY010000025.1:2106272-2119623 GCA_029783645.1 Ctenochaetus hawaiiensis
TCTTGGGCCAGGGGCTGATAGAAATTATTGATTAAATCTGTGCAGCTCAGACTCCTCGACCCACAGAGGCTGGTTAACCCCTTCAGCGCCAGAGTGTGTGTGTGTGTGGGGGGGAGCTGCAAGAGCTAGATAAATAAAAAAAAAAGCAAAACAAAAACCAGCAATCCTGTTTTTTTTTTTTGTAAGGTGTTGCACGGCGAAGGCCACGTCGGCCTCCTGATATGCAAATGGAATCGGCTTTGACCTTTGAGCCTCGCTGGCAGAATGTGAACTGTACGCAGCGAGAGGTGGACGAGGCTTTGTGGCTTTCATTACTGTGGGGGTGGTGCAGCCACTGGAGCCGACACGTAAACCGCATTGACCTTTCTTATTCATTTAGACCTTTAGTCAAGGGCTTCGGCCATCATCTTTAAAGTTATAGTCTCTGATCCCCCCCCCATCACCACCACCACCACCTCCTCGACTTTAAGTGTCGGAGCACGGCTGTGTGGTCTTTATCCTGCCTTCTTCTTCTCTGACTAAATCCTTATTGCCTCCTCCACAGCCTGAGGTTGGGCAAGAGATGCATCTCATATATACAGCACAGTAATCCATAGAGTAAACATACACACACACACACACACAAATAAAAAACACAAGATACTGCAGATAAATCCCAGGGATCACCTCCTCCGTGTTTAGCAAAAATGTCTTTGCAGAAAGACAATTATTTGAAAAGACAAAATGGCAGCAACTACAATCCATAATTACCGTGCATCCAGACCTGCAGAGAGCTCTGCAGCTTTCCTAATATATATAAGAGACAGAGTTATGGAAATAACACAGTGCTGCTGGCTGACACTGAAGGGCCTTCTATGTATTTAAGCGAGTGCTGCATTTAAGAGGATCATCTTAAAACTTGAGGCGTGAAGCAGAGAGCACTTGAGCTATCTTCAGACCGGGGAGCACAGGGCACCGCGCATTCTAATTCCAGTCTCGATTTGCCGATGCGGCCGAGGTGTGTGTGGGCAAGGCGTGCTGCTCTTTCCCATGGAAATCAATAGAGGCTTGTAATTAAACAAAAGGGGGTTGGCCAAGGGGGGGAGGAAAAAAAAAAAAAAAACAACAACCCCCTTCAGAAAGTAGGTTATGTAGAAAAGTGCCGAGCTGTCCAAATTGTGGCTTTGCCAAGAACTAAATATGCAATATCAGAGTGTGTGGGAGCAGGGAGAGTGGAGCATTGTCCAACATTAGCACTCCTCTCTGTGTACGGCCTTTAATTTTTTATGAGTCCGATTGATCGGCCGCTCCAGCTCGAAGGACTGACTCATTAAAATAATGTTTGCGTTTGTAAAGATGAAGAAACAAGGATGATGGAAATAAAGAGAGAATGATTGACGATTAGAAATCCGCTCAAAACGAACAAAGGGCTGTTTTATCATGGGGGAGTGAAAGGGGGGGGGGTTAGGTTTCTGTGTGACAGGAAGAGGTCGTTTTGCATACAAAGCGTTCACACGTCGCAGGATTGGATTCATCAAACGAAACATTTCTGTCAAATTACAGAAGAAAACCCAGAGATAAGTCATCTCCGGATAAGAGGTTTCGGGGTGTGATTTGCTGTAACGTTTTGCTGAATGGAGGATGTACACATGTGCTCTGAGAGCCAAACAATCAAAGATCAATAATTGTGAAGGGATTGCAAGAGTGCACAATCATTACCTATGAACCCTATTGTGTTGTTGGGCTTAATCAGTCGAGGTGCTGACAGAGAGCGAAGAGCAGTGATCAACTGGGCAGCCTCACACACACGTAATGCTCTCAGACCCCCGCAGTGAGCACACACACACACACACACACACACACATGCACACACACTTGTCTATGCTCGTCTCATATTACTGTGTTCACTTGGATCTGTTTCTGTGCTCCGTGTATCAGATGGGCCTTCGGTCCCTGTGGAGGCACAACACTGTAACACGGCACTGTACAGCGTGCTGTCGTGTCTTCAGCCCACATCCCCGAAGAATATTAAATGTCAAGCAGCAGATTACAATGTGCCTTTCAAAAAAAAATCTTTACCCTGTGAAACACGTATAAACACTGGTGGGCCTACAATGATTTTTTTTTTTTAAGGCTGATTATTTTCTTTATTATTTTGTAAATAAGTAAAATATTCGAAATTAGTGACAAATCTCAGTCACAACTGTCATTTTTCGATTGTTTTTTTTGTCCAAAAGCCTTAAAAAAACAAAATATTCAATTAATGTATAATTTTGCAAAACAGAAAAAAAGACAACAAACTGCTAAAACAAGCCAATGTTTTTGCATTTTTTTGATTCATAAATAATTTGCATTAACTGATTCTGCTTTTCTGTCGGTTCGACTGATCAATTCAGCCCTTTGGGGGGGGGGTGCATGCAGCATCCAGCTTAGCAAATAACCTGCTGTTTACCAGATATGAAGAATCTTCACACACACTTTCGAGGTGCTGCCTCTTTGTATTTAGTCTCCAAGTAATTGCCATCGGTGACGACGTTGATAAAAGACGTCTGGCAAAAGCTCAACTCTAATTTGCATCAGCTACCTTGCCAACTCAACATCAGCCGCGCGCCGAGCAGATATAAATCACTGCTCGAATTAATCAATCGCTCCAGAATGGCATATCTGCACAAATTATTTTGTGGGCTCAAAAGCGATTAAATTGCCAACCGCTGCTCACGTTGATCTTCATGGTTCATTTAAGAGGAGGGCAAATGTCTGTGGCTTTTTTATTGTAGCTACTGTACAAATCAATAGGAGCTGTTTGGAAGCAGAGTAAACAAAGGAACGGCACATATGGCCCTTTCTTGTTCAAACTGTCCTCATTGTGCTGCTAAGTTCTTATTATCCGGGCTGTTGAGACAATAGACGAGAGCAGCAGTACATTCGCAGTGGTGTGAAGAAGGGAAACATGATGCTTTTGCTTTTCCTCATGTCTCCACCTGAGCTGCATACTGATTGCTGGAGAGGAGAATTTTTTTTTAGAAGACATGGAGAAAGAAGGTGTTTGGGGAAAACAGAGTGTGTGTGTGTGTGTGTGTGTGTGTTTGTTGTTGTGGTTTCTGTATGAGGGCAAGTGTGTACGTACGTGTGTGTGTGTGTGTGTGTGTGTTTGTGTGAGTCAGATAGAGAGCAAAGCCAGATCTTACCCTCCAGCCGAAGCGAGGCCATTCTTTGAAACTCGGGCTCCTGGAGCCAGCGGGACATCCTCTTAAAGGTCTCTCGGCCGGACTTGAGCTTGCCCCAGGGCTTGGGGTTCCTCAGGAGGTCAGACAGTGTGCCCTGTGACCTACACAGAACCCTCTCTGCAAAGATGGCCTGAGGGATGCTGTACCTCTTCAGCTCGGTGATGATCCTCTGGGCAACATCCCTGGTGTTGATCTCCTCCGAGGCGCCACCTCCGCCGCCCGGCAGCTTGCCCTCTCCGGGCGAGGATGAGGCGGATGAAGAGGAATGCAGGTGCTCGGCCATCTTGGAGGCCTGCTGGCTCGGGTGATGGTGGGGTTGGTAGTGCTGGCTGTAGATGTGAGGGTGGTGGCTTGGGGCGTGCTGGTGAGCATCCATCTTGTTGAGCTGATGCCCCACGGACACGTCGCCCCCTCCAAGGCCCGGTGGCGACATCTCACGGCCAAAATCCGTCGTCCGGCAGAAGAGGCTCCCCCCATGGACGTCGTAGCCGCTGTGGAGCATCTGGCCGCCGTTGCCATTTGGACTGTTGCCCAAGCTGCCATAGCCGTGCATGGAGGAGCCCAGGCCTGAACCTGTGGAGGGGGGCGTCAGGCTTTGGGACATGGCCAGGTCCTTGCCATAGGGGTTGTAGAAGTTGGTGCTGAGGTGTGCTCGATCTTCTCGCATGAGGGTGAAGCTGCCGATGACGTTGCTGACTGGGAGGCAAGGGTGGTGATGGTGATGGTGGTGGAACTTGTCGTCAAAGGGCTGCAGTGGGGTCAGGGTGGTGTAGGTGCTGCCGGAGCTGGACGGGGAGTCGCCGCTGTAGCCCAGTGCAGACATGGAGTGGTCGAAGCCCGGCGGACGGGGCTCGGGCTCCAGAGACATGGAGGGGCCCCCCAGGGAAGGCCTGGGGAAAGCGGCAGAAAGGTCCCGCGAGTGCAGCATGGCCCTGCCATCCTGGCTGTGAGTCAGATCAGAGTGGCTGTGGAGGGACATCTCCTCTAGACTCCCATCCATCTTCAGCTTCAGCAGATAAATGTGTGTTTCTTGCCCCTGTTGCGTTGTTGTTCTTCTCTTGTTATTGTTGTTCAACAGCCGGGCTAACAGTCTGGAAGGTCTCTCGTTACACCAGACTATGGATTTATTGATTTGTGAATTAATTGATTTCCGGGCTTATGGGGTGTCTAATTAATTATCTGATAGCGTTAAGTACTGTCCTCAAAACTCCCTCAAAGTCCCAGAAAACGAGTTTGCAACAGCATCAGGAGCCTTTATTGTGATTTTTTTCTTCTTCTTCTTCTCACTTGTGCATCAGCACTCCGCTCTCGTCTCTTTGGTGCTCAGCTGTGTTCCTCGGCAGAAGCCTCGCTTTTGTGCCTGCGCGAGACAAGACAGGCGCCGTTACTCCGCTGCATTTAAACTTTGACCGACACACAGAAGCAAAAAAACAGCCGAAAACCGTCTATCTGCGCAGTCCTGAACAATAACACACACCCGTAAATCCAAAACATCACAAGAAAAACAGGATCATCTGAGCATTTTTCACCTCACACATCCACCAAAAAACACCAGAATCCGTCTTTTAACCGCTTAACCCAAATCTCATTGTGCAAAATGTGATTTTTTTTTCCAGCCTATGCAAAGTTATGAATACAGAAGTAGCGCGCATGCGAAGCGCTGAACATTACGGTGCGTTTGCACATTTACATCACATGTAATCTGCACGATGCGTTAACTAACTACCGGAGATGATGGCGATACGGAGACAAAAACACGGACATGTGCGGGTTTCTAACGCTCCAAAAAAAAAAAAAAAAAATCCTACCTTTTATTATCCACTTCTCAGAGCGCGTCCGCGGCTGTTGTCCGTCCTGTGCATCTCTCCGATTGTGTCACCGAGCAGCCCTGCAGATTCACACAATTGGTCCGCTGCGCCCCGGGGTGCTACATTCACCGAAACCAGAGTGCAAAAACCATCTGCGGTTTGAGGACGAATTTCTCCCGCTCTCTCCGTTACCGTTTTCTCTGTCTTTGTTTTCCACTCCAGGAAAAAAAAAAATCTCCCGGTCTAGCCTCTTTTTTTGCTCTACACTAGCAGCTCTCCTCTTTTTCTTTCATTATCTCGTGAGATTTTCCTCCTCCCTCTGCCTGCCACTTCATCGATCTCACCACCGCCAACTCTTTCTCCTTCTCCTCCTCCTCCGCCTCCTCCTCCCCCTTGCTCACATTGACTCTCTGCTTTCAGTGCGTCACGGCCTTAAAAATCTGACAGATGTGCGATGAAATTCCTACTCCAATTAACCCTTTCTCTCCGGAGGGGGAGGGGGGGTGGGGGGAGGGAGGGGGGTGACGGGGCGGGGGAGGTGCGGAGGTGGAGATGCTCTCTTTCTCATAACCCCACAGGTTAAGCCTTCTTTCAGCTGATTGCATGCACAACTTATGAATTATGTGTGCACATCCTGGTCATTCTGCTGCGCTCGGCTGTTTGTTATATCTGATCAATGGAATTTCACAAGCTGCAGTTAATGTCGTTTAGTTGTTTTTTTATATGTAACAAGTGATGCTGTTGCTGTTATTATCTCTGTGACAAATGATAAGCAACATGGGAATGGGAAACACCCGGATAATACATTTCAGAATTTTTCTTCTCTAATAATCTCTCTGACATCATCTGAATTTTCTTGTTTATTTAAAAAATGTCCAATGTCAGTGCAGGAAAATAGATCAGAAGACCCTGAGATGATTAAAATATGAATTGTGGGTGAGATGCAATTAAAATCTTCTTAACTGACTCCAGAAAAAATAAAAAAATCAATCCATTTACACTCTGCTGTGCGCCATCTTCACGCCAGACCACTTCCTGTATTTTTTTCTTTATGATGCTAAACACCCCAGAGGTATTTTGCATTCATTTTGTTTTATTTCTGTATTTATTTTGACCCCTCTTGTTCAGCCTTTCAGGAATAAACGCTGTCAAGTGACGCTCGTGTTTAGCCAATCTCTTAATCAGCACTCAGCTCGCGACTCCATTCACTCACACCGCCAACACTTCAGCCTGGAAAGTCCCCCAACAAGATCAATGCGACCCTTTTCTCCAGAAGACCCTCGACCTGCTGCTGCTGCTGCTGCTGCAGCACCGAGCAGACACACTGCAGGCCCAGCCTGCTGGGAGCGCGTGAAAGTGCAAAAGTGTGCACTGAATGTAATTTAGTGCAAATGTAGCGTCCACTATGTATGCTTTTATTTGTGCCAAATTGAAGAAAATGCGTGATGCGTCTGTGTTTGACTCTATTAACACTGTGTGTGTGTGAGAACGCGCATGTGTGCGGTCGTGCAGGGCTCCACTCGTGTGCACTTTGGCTCGAGTGGGTGCATGCTTGTATTTGCGCGCGTTCACAAGAGATCGCTGTCCAATTATGTGCACTGGCGCCTATATGTGGATATAAGGAGCATAAATATACATCTAGTCTGCATGATCGGGCCCGTGCGTGCATGTTTGCTCGCGCGCAAGCCTCAGAGAGAAACACACAGACAGACAGAGGCAGGGAGGCAGAGCGCATACTAATCATATCTGTCTGTCAGTTTAATTTTCAGAGATGAGCAGTTCTGGCGTTTGGAAACAGCAGAGCAGTGCGCGGTGTGGGACCGCCGGCTTCCCGGAGCAGATGCTGCCCTATCGATCCGCCCCGCGCGCAGCCAGCACGGAGGGATGCGTGCATGGGTGTATGGATGGCGAGTAGCTGGAGGTAAAAATGGTCAACGGCTACAGAGCGAAAATAAAAGGTCCTTTTGGAGGTCGGGGTGAAAGTTCACCTTCTGTGGCTGGAAAATCCGAGATGGAAGGCTGACACTCGAGCAGCAAGGCCCCCCAACTTTCTACACCGCGGGCCTGAAGGGAAACCGACACCCAGCGGGGTGTTGATGGTCTGGGTTTGTCAACACTGGGCTCTGCATTCAGCCACATAAAGCCACTCATAATCCAAATACTGGAAAAAAAAACAACATGTGTTCGTGCGTAATGGTGTGTTACTTACCTTCCACTGAGTTCAAACATATGAATTTAACTGCACAACAAGCTCCAAAAATTCTGGTTCATTGGTTGGGAAGCCATTTCAATTTTAAAGCATTTCTTCTCTCATCCGGTCATTTTCCTCACACTGAGAGCAGCAGCGGGGTTAAGCAACATTTACATTTCTGCCATTTAGCTGACGCTCTCAGAGGGATTTACAGTGAGAGCAACAGTGGAAGCTTCAATCCCTCCATTAACCAATACGGGCCATAAATAAATGTACCGAGAAAAACTCACATTTTAGCCATTTAGCTGCAGCTCTCATCCAAAGTGACTTTCAATATGGTGGGTGCGGAATAAGCTTTTAATCTAAAGCCAATATTGAGCTACTTTAGATTTTTAACCATTTAGCTGATGCTCTCATCCTGGGGGACGTGTATGGCTGCATCAAATCCTGCATCACCGATATTACAAGCAAGCAATGGCAGGGAGGTTAAAGGTCAGGGGACATTGCTGTGACCTTTAAAATGACCATTCATGTGCTGGAAAATAAACAGAATCAACCAAAAAGAAAAGAGAGAGAGGGTTTTTTTCTGGTTGAAGGGGCAAAAGAAATGAATCCTCATGAATTTCAAGCATGCGAATGGAGAGTGACTCGCCAAGATTCATAAATTTATATTTTATATTTTATTAGAAGAAGAAAAAACAAGCAAACAAGCTGGAGCGTGATGTTTTCTGCAGCACTGGGAGATGCACGCCGGACGCAAGGCCTGCAAACATTCCCGAGCTGCAGCGGAGAAAATACAACATTATTCATCCTGTAGTTTAGATCACTTAACGCCCCCCAAATCTGCGGTTTAATCACCGAGTAAACCTGATCGCTTATTGGTAAATGATAATAGATGGAGCGCACGCGCAGGGTTTGCAGTTTTGAACGAGATATTGACTTCCTGTTTGCTGCAGCATAAAAAAAAGACAGAATTTAAATGTCTGTTTTTTTAAGCAGCGTCCGTCAGGGAAGAAGAATTAAATCTGTGGGATTAGAAGAGAGAGAGCAGCTTCCTCCTGCTCCTGATTTCCTGATCGAAGGTGGAAAAACAGGAAATCCAGCTGTAACGATTCTTCCAGACATCAGTACAATGATTTTATTTAAATTATTAGTTTATTTCCACAAATATAAAATGAAATTCCCATGTTGTGACAAGACAATGATGATACTGTTGTTGTTGTTGTTGTTGTTGTTGTTGTTGTTGCTGTGGGGTTTTGATTCTGGCTGTAAACGGGTCGTTTTGTTTCACCTTATTTGGATAATTTATGTATTATTTACACTCTATGTGACACACACACACACACACACACTCTCACACACACCTACACACACACACACACACAATGACAGGTAAATGACATAAAATTTAAATCATGCTCACTTTGACTTTTCTTCCTCTGCATATCGTGTCTGTTTGTGTCATTTTCTGTGTGTGTGTGTGTGTGTGTGTGTGTGTGTGTGTGTGTTTGATCAGTGCAGTAGTAACCACATACAAATTACTTACAGTACAGTACATAATATACACGTAACACACAAGTTAATATGCAACTTTAATTTATTGTCATAAAAAAGCACATAACGCCTTTTGTACAATCAGAGTTTCTGTTATTTTGAAAAAGAAACAAAAGTTGAAGCTCTATAAAAAACATCATAACACTTTTTTTTAAACCAAACACATTTTCTGTGACAAAAAAATCACTTTATAAACAGAAACACACACTGAGGTCAGACTTCAGCAGGAGCACCTGTAAAAAATAAAAACAGTGCTTAAACACCTTCCTCAGGTGTGAATCCATGAGAAAAAGTCAAAGGAAAAACGGTTTTCATCGGTGTTCATGTTTGTTTTTCTCTCACACACACTGAGATTCATTTACATCTGTAGTTTAAATGTCACAGCCATCAGCGTTACCGTGTGTGGAACCTGTTGTATCGCGTTGCTTTTATCTGCTGTTGCGTTTAAATGTACCTGTGACGTGTCGAACAAGACAAAGTATCTGATTTTACGACTGGGTCCTGAATGTCACATAAACTATATTAATTTAAGTCATATTTTATCAGATGTGAGATTTGCTGGTTTTCCTTGTGTGGCTGAACATTGCAGGTAAAAAAAAAACAGCAACAAACACTTTGTGGACTTTTCTGTGAGATTTCATTGACCTCACCTCCCTGTGCATAAAAAACTACGTAACTGTATTTTTTCCTGCCAAATAATACAGAAGTACTTTGGATGACACTTTATTTTTATAAGTTTTGGAATCAACTTTATTTTCCATCCAAAGTAAAAATTAAATCCTGTTGCTGGCAGCATCTGTATGGATTAAAGATTATTATTTTTTAAACAAATTTCACCTTTTAGCCAAGCAGTGCCTCACAGTTCTGTGTGTGATCTTTTATTTGATTGTTTGTAACATAAATATATATTTTTTTAGCACAAAATGAAACTGATCTCTGAAGATTTAAAGAAAACTCTTTTTGTGCAGCTGCAGAAGTTTAAACTCTGCAAATGTTTTTTTTAAACTCTCTTTTGTTTTTGACATCAGTGCAACAAACAATATTTCCATCTTTATTATTTTTTAATTTTTATTTTTTAGAACACAGCATTGAAAGTTTCTTAATATTTAAAATCAATATTTGATCCCTGTAGAAAATAATATTTCTTATTAATAACAGAGGATAATATTATCACATAGCCTACTGTATTTTTTTTTTCAAATATTGGCTGTCGTGTGTATGTTTCATTTCAGCAGAGACTAAAATGCGTGCAAGTGAAAATTAAAATAATAAAATATTAAATGATATTAAATAATATTTTGAAAAATATATTGATAGATTATTTGATCATAAATCGAAAGCAGCATTATTTTGACAATTTAAAACGTTATTATTATTTTTATTTTCATGCAGCGATGCTGATGCTCTGACACTGTTCTGTTTTCTCCTCCTTTTGCTTGTTGTCATCTCCAATTTTTTTTTATTTCTCTCCCACCTCTAACCAATCGATAAAATCAATTATTACCACGAGACCTGGCGTTACACAGATCACATTGTGAATAATCGATAACTGAATTAATTTGACCGGATTAGATCTGGAAGGAGAGAAAAAAAAAAGAACCAAATTAATAATCATAACAATAATACAAATTAGCATTGATTGTGAAAAGCGGCACATGAACTCCTTCTAAGAATTTCGGATCAGATAACCTGAGTGACGCTCACATCGACCTGCAGCGCTGATTGTGTGCAAAACAAGCTATTGATGATAATGAGGACAAAATCAGTCTTTCATCAGTCTGATCACATCTGTTATGCAACATAAAAATCATAATGATTAACATGATTCGGCTGGATCTTTTCCATGAACACCTTTTTTTTTTTAAATAAAAAAAGGGCTTCACATGAACACGTTTAACCTGGAGGCAAAATGTCTCCACGCAGGCCTGCAGTTTATCTGCATTAGCAGCGTGTGGCCTGCTGCACAAACACACACACTTTCACCGGAATATATGCTTCACACTGAACATACAGCTGTTTATGCGTATTTTTTTACTCCACACTTTGTATTATGGTACAATAAATGCACATAATCATAATATTCTACTATATGATATCTAAATAATTCCAATAAAAATTAACTTGAGGCATCCTCTGAATTTATTTCTTTATATCTTGATAAAATGGACTACAATTTGAAATTAAAACCTTCCTTTGAAATATTGAAATGAAATAAAAATGAAAATAAAATAACACACACTCAGCATGTGCTTCCATCAGGTCGAAGACAGAAAAACACAGTAGCTGCTGCTGCTGGAAACTTTTAGCTGCAGTGAACAAATGATAATCACATTATTTTTTCTCTATTATTTGCAGGTTTGGTTGCAGTAATGATCGTGTACGCCATGATGTGGAACCTGACTTCGCAGCGTGAATAATGTTATTATCGATCATATCTGGATTAATGCAAATTCCCTCCTTTAATTCACTGGATTCGCCTCCTGTGCAGATGAGCCAATAATGCGCCAGAGCAGCAAGAACTGGAGGGAAAAAACACAAAAAAAAATCTGGTTTCACCTGCAAGAATCAAACGTTACATGAGGGGAAATATTTTTGAATATTCAGCTGATGAGTGTTTGCCACATTAGTTTGTTATGAGAGTTTTCTTTGGAATAAATTAAAATTAATTGTCTTATATATAGCTGCAGGATATTCTACTTTTATAAAAAATAATAGCTTTTATTCTTATTAATTTCTTTATTTTTAAAAACAGTGTGTTCGTGTGTGTGTGTATGTGTGTGTGAGCGCGCATCTGGCCTGAGCGCGCGCCAGCCAGTATCGATCCATGCATTTTAAACAGCCTCGTATTTGCCCTACAACTATTTTTCATATAAAATGTAAATATCTCCCTCTGTAATTGGCTCTGCATTCTTTATGCAAATGAAATTATCTGATGGCCGGAGCCGCGCGGGGAAGGGAGAGGGTTTAATTTATGCAAAATGCAGCTCAAGGGGGCAAAAAAGGTCGATAAGTTGCATCTTGTCTGAGTTTATTTCTTTTCTTTGTCTTCTTGTTTTTTTTTCTTTTTCTTAGCTCTAAGTCAGTTCTCATTAGAAGTTTGTAAAAGTTGGTGGTCTCCATCATTAGTCACAGCAGCAGAAGTCAGTGCAGTCCTGCACTTTGCTACAGGTGGAGACGTTTTCACAGCTGGTTCAAATGTAAAAATCCAGATGTATATTCTTCACTGACACATTTTCTACAAGTTTAAAGTCTGTTGAACCAGATTCAATCCTGCTTTCATTGTCCTCCGCTCATATTAAAGATAAATATTTAAATATTGCGCTGTATTTTGCATTTTTTTTTAATTTTTTATTGTTATCTCAAAAAAACTAAGTTTTTCTAAACAATGATTGAAAGTACAATGATTTATTATAATAATCAATTTAATTTTTCTGGAGATGGGATGTTAAGTGAAGGCCAACGTAATGACCATGAATATAAATTGCATTTCTCTTTTTAAATTTGAATCTTATACAAATTTCTAAAGCAAAAACTTGCTGGTTTGCCAGAAAGTCAACTTTCCTGGTCATTTTGAAAGATTATTCATTTAAAATAAAGTTCAAGTTGATGTGTAGATGAGCAAATAACCCTTATCACCTCACTTTACGAAATAAGAATAAAAAGTTTTATATTAGGGATTTATAACCTCAGTCAGATAAGTTATTTTGTTATTTTCCTCTAATATTCTAACATTAGGTTGTAAAACATGAGCAGTGAAACTTCTCTTAAGCCAATATTTAAAAACACACACACCATAATTAAAAGAAAAGCAGAAATATGATCAGTCATGTGGCCTGTGCAACATGCATGCTCTCCCAGGCCTGCAGTGTTTTCAGGCTTCACACACCTTCATAAGCACATTACACACAGCAGGAGAAACGATATCTGCCACCAAATCACACAGCAAACTGTACAAGCTGTCTGGAGCTACTCTCTCACATAACACACCACTGTGAGTGTGTGTGTGTGTCAGTTTGTGATCTGATTCTGCTGCTGAGGAAAACACTCCAGCATCTCCTCCTTCTCTTCCACGGAAACACACATGCACAAACATGCAGACACACCCACCGAAAACGCTTTCGACACAAACACGCAAATAAAAGTCTGCATCTCCTGCATCCTCTGCCTCCCCCCTTCCCTCACTGCATCCTGCCCTCCACACCTTCCGGTCCCTCTTGGAATAAAAAAAACGTCTTTCTCGGAAAACCTTGGCATGCATCTTAAGAAATCCCTCACCGCACGCTGCTTAACATGGTCACTCCCTGATAAAAATACTGTTTAAAAAGCCTCCATATTGATCACACAAACACTGAGCTATTTTCTGCCAACATAATGCATGCTTCGCCTCGGCCTGTCAGCCTTACAGCGTGTGCATAAGTGTATGTGTGTTTAAGTGAGGGTGCAGGTGTGTGTGTGTGAGTGTAAATGTGTGTGTCTCACAGCTGAAAAGTGTGTGTCAGTCTCTCCAGCCAGTCAGCCGGTGTAACTCGGTGGGGGATCAAAGGCTGCAGGGTTTCTCTCTTTTTCCTTCCTTGGTTTTCCAGTCAGGTCGG
>JAPZDY010000025.1:2125308-2139317 GCA_029783645.1 Ctenochaetus hawaiiensis
GTGCCCCCCCCCCCCCTCTCGCTCCAGATTAGGCTGACAGATTTCTTGACTTTTATTGTTGCTGTCCCTGCAACTAAGAAGATGATGCCGCCTCTGTTGTGGGGTTTTCCAGATCCCCAGATGGTCATCCAGCACGTGGCCGGAGGTGGGCCGTGAAATGACCCCCCAGCTGGACACTGTGGCCAGGTCACTGATCTCTGAGTCTCCCCTGACCCCCCTCCCCACTCCTCCTCCTCCTTTTTTTTTTGAGGCCAGCTGCCGTCGCAGCAGTCCTATCCTAATGGTGTTGGATTGCCCCCACCACCACCCTCCACGACCCCCACATTGGTGGCTAGCCACGAGTAGTGTCCAGCTGCCCTCCACCCCCTCCCATTCCTGAGTCCACTGGCCTTTCACTGGACACAGGAGAGCCTCAGGGGGGGTGGGGGCAGAGTGTAAAAGGATGGACTTGTCTAATTTGCTCCCCCACCCCAGTAAAAAGCTAGGAAAAGGGGCAGATGAGAGCAATAGCCACGAGGATGAACCATGGCCACGGAGGCATGACATTGACACGCAGGAAAGAAAAGAACCTTTTAACCATAAAAGTGGAATAGTCGCCTCTGGAAATCGGAGGCGACAGTAAATGTATTTGTGAGTGCCAGGGTGTCTCACTCATTGTCCCCATTACATGTCCCATGGAGTGCAAGGGAGAAAGAGGGGGGCAGGCTGAAACTAGATGGGTAAAGCGAGGGAGGGAGGGAGGGAAGGGGTGATGCTTAAAAGCATTCTCTGTGACATACGCAGACATGCATCCACACGAAAATGCCGTTCGGTTGTGTGCAGTTAATGTGCCGCTGCTGCTTCCAGAGAGCCTGGTACAGTCGGATGACTTGGCATGGGCCCACCCGGCACAGGGGGAGGTACGCCTTTGCCGGGCTGGAGCCTGGCTGCCTACTGAGAGAGGAGGCTTCTGGGTTCGCTTGCCTGGAGTAATGTCGATAAATCAATAGGACACACGTCACTGCAGGCCCAGAGAAGCCACATGAAACTGTCATTGATCGGCATAAGGTGGAGTGTGTGTGTGGAGGGGGGAGAGAGGAGTAAGGGAAGGGAAGCAGGGGAGGGGAGGGATGGATGGAGGTGTTGTGATGGGAGGGGTGAGGCTGTGGGGGGAGGGAGAATCTAAACACAAGGAACCCCAGGGTCATCTCTCCCCATTCTACTCCCTCTTCCTCCTTCTCCGCTCACAATGAAGCTCGGTGCGTGGACGGGGTGTCAGGGGTCAACGCAGTGGCCAGTGGGCCCCCGAACACAACACTGCAGAGCCACGTGCCCGTCAATACATTGCTGTCACAGCTCACAAAACACAGAGTGCCTCTGGTGCTGGAGGACAACCGCTGCGCTGTCCACAGTGGTGCATCTCGCCACTCGCTGACATGCTGCGTGAGTGCTCGACTTTCAATCTGCCATCATTCAAGCAAATCTACTGCGGTTTGTGATTTGTCATTCATGACTGCTGCATCAACAGGGATAGACCGGAATGGACAGGAACAGAGGGGAACCCTCACAAAAGCATGTAAGCTTGATAGGCTGCACTAGTGGTGCAAAAACACTTTATGATGCCACCGTTTCCTCCTCTGCAGCAGCAGCGTCGGCAACCACGGCAGCCTGATTCGGGGCCACTGACCGTGGCGAGGAGCCACAGCTGATTGCATCCCCTCCCACTCTCTCTCTCGCTCTCTTCCTTTTTCAATCCTGTGTTTTCAGCAGTAGTTTCGATTGGCGATCAATACGGCACATGATCAACGCGGGCCCCAGATCATGATATCCATCCCCTTCACTTAGGGCCGACCCAGCCCAGCGCCGAGACTCCAGAGCCAATGAGCCTCAGGTTCAAAGAGGGTTGGAAGTTCAATGCCCACCATGGTCAGACAGACGGGGGTGATCCAGTGATTGTCTGGGTGTCAAGTTCTCCTGACAGTCTGTCTGGCTCGGCCTGCTGGGTTTTGATCTGAAGAAAAATTCAGCTAAACTTCGACCAACAGTGCCACTTCCTTCCTTCACTCCTCACTTCTAAGAGTATCTACCCTGCTGTATTTCTCTGCTCTGGTGCCTACGGTTGCACATGGTAAGCTAATGACCGGTACATTGATCATGCTGGCTCGACCTCCAAATTGGGGTCAGCCACAAAAGAGGCCCCGACTCCACTGTCAGGAAACAACTGCCGATTTCAAACTGTCATCTGTGCATGTTTTTCTTTTCTGAGAACAACCCAGAGTCAAAACACCCGGATTTGCACCCGACGTGCTGCAACCTAATTTGCCTTCGAGCGTCCTTCAACTCGCATCGGAGAGAGGAGGAGGTCACCAAAACACCCCCCCTACACCCACAAGCACACCACCACCACCTCCACAGCCCCCCCCCCCCCAAAGAACCCCCTGCACTTGCACCCATTTTTCACCTCTCTTTTTTCCAGCAGGCTATTAACCTTTATGTAATTTCTTTAATTGTGGAAGTTGACGCTGGGCCGGGGCCCGACGTCACCTTTGCATTCGTTTCCCTGACACTTTCATTATCACAATAGGTATATGAAATAGACAGGTGCAAAATGCATGGCAGCCCTCTGTCCTTGCTCGGCCGGTTGCCATGGAAACGGCTGATAGAGTAGGTTATCGATCGCTGTGTCCAGTCCCCCCCTCCGTTCCCCCAGCCCCCTGAACTGACTTTTTTTCTGCAGTGATGGGCGTGGATCAATAGCCTGTATATTGTATGCTTTTCTCGCCATTCGTCCTCCATAATAGCAAAAGCCAGAGTGAGAGAGCGAGAGAGAGAGAGGAATTGTAAAACTGTAAGCGATAGCGTGTAACCTGAAAGAAGAGGATTTTTTTTTTTTTAAAAAAAGATGATGGTAGAATTAAAATTAAAAAAAGCACCTGGAGTCTGTTGACATGTAAATACTGTAAAAGCATCTTTGTATTTTGAGAGCTGGGATTCCCTTCTATTGTAAGGTTGAAAAACAGGGAAGGAAGGAGGGAGGGGAGGAAGCAAGGAACGAAAAAAAGGATAAGAGGAAAGAAAAAAGGAAAAAGAGAAAGAGAGAGAAAGAAAGAAAGAGAGGAAGAAAGAAAAGGGATGTCACAGGGGTCCTCAGCTTTCCCTCTGTCTTTCTGTCAGTCACTCCGAAATCAGCCCTTTTCTTCTCTCTGGCACAGCGTTCGCATAAACATGTCATGGCACATTTATCCACATATGTGGGATTTTATATCACTTTATATCCAAATTTTCTAATCAACCATCAGAGAAGGTCGATTCATGTCTTTAAAAAACGTGACAGTGAATAGAGGAGCCGCTGCGGACCTGGGGGAGCTCGTTTAAATCTCGCCTGAGGGATCCCTCCAGCGAGGGGTTATGGTTGAAGTCATGGAGCAGCGGATTTAAAGGTGGGCGCTACTCAAGGTGTCTCTGTCGCCCCGAGGCACGGTCATCACAATTCCAAGAGAGGTGGAAATAAAAGTGCACTGAGGACACAAAGGCTTTTGGACACTTCTGGAGAAATTAGCCGGCCAGCTCGCTGATGGTCAACAACCTTGGCTTAGCTACAAACAGCCCCAACCCCCCGGTATACCCTTCTAAAACGACTTGATCCCATACATCACCATTCATCTCAACATTTCTCCATACAGTATTGATATTTCACTGACAAATGAATGTGAAACAGACAGTTTAGCGGTAATGATTCACGGGGAACAATCGTAAAAGCAGGAGAGCAAAAGAAAAAAAGGATATTGCATACATTTTTACTCCAATCGGCCAAGCTCACCGCGCCATGCATCATCTCGGCGCTCTCATTCTCAGACTGTAAAGCCATATTTAGAGAAAAAATGGGAAACACAACACACATACTCTGAGGTCCAGTCTATATGTAGAGTCACATCCAGGTTTCTCCTCCAACACGGGGCTGATATTATATACAATTTCTCCCCCTACACACATATGTCAATATGTTTGGTCTTCACTGGGAGGAATGTGCCCTGAGGCTTCCATATAAAATTAGCAGACCATTCCCATGTTGGCTCCCTTTCATGCCCCCACTTGCAAAGCGGCCAACGCCACTGTATCAATAATTCAGCCACAATTTAGTTGTAGTTGGGCCACATGTTACGGGTCAGTTGTAACAGGCCTCATTGCCACAAGATGCCTGATCTGTCTGATGGGCTTGTTGGATGTTTGTGCTCAAATGGCCTGATGCTCTACAGTTGCGGAGCCCACATGTAATCCTGCAGGGCTTTTCAAAATAAAAGTGGCGTTTACAGGTTTTGGACTGTATTTAAAAAACTGCATATCATTTTTAGAGTGATATTGACAGCCCAAAAGCTATAAAGTTTCTGTTCACTCATATAGTTTTGATCATGTTTGCTTAAATTCAAGAAGTCTCCTCAACAGATTTTCATCCTCACACCAGCACACGCAAGAGGATTTTTTTTTTTTTTTTTGCTGTATTAAAAGAAAGAGCACGTGAAGAAAAACATCCATATTGCAAACTACAGGATGTGCTGTGAATTATCTAAATCAAATGGGACACAGATTGTGGAGAGAAATGTTGTTTACATGTTTTTACAATGTTATTTCAGAGATTTAAGCACCACAAATAAAACTTGATTCACCTACATTGTAAGAGTGGATTCAGAAATCTCAAAAAAATTGTGGGGTCAACACTATAAAACAAACCAAACCAGACATCACTAAAACCAGGTCATGATATTCTTTACATTTGGTTTTAAACAAGTTTTGTTTATGAGATAGTGTATTAGAATGACTAAAGAACAATGGCGGTATAGCATCCGCAGTTAATGCCTTCATTCCTGAAAGGACAGAAAAAGAAACTTTACTGACACACAAACTCGCAAGAATTAAACAGAGTGAAAAAAACAACCCTGAAACCAAACATTAGCATTTCTGAATGATTTATTCCTATATATCACAATAATAACTATCATTAGTTATGGTGACTATCAAGTGGACAGTACTGGTTACAAGAGGTTAAACTTAATCAAACCAAGCAGAAAGATGTCACTGGTTTGCTCCAATAAGAAACTACGAGTGCAGTAAACATTTTAAAATATGTCTTTCCATGCAGTGCAGAGCGAGCTATATGTGGGGCCGTCAAGTTGACAACAAATTGACACTTCACAACACAGCTCGTCCTAAACAACCACATGTGTGTTTGAGGATTCATCCATAGAATCCACGGCGGCCTCAAACAAGTCTACAGGGATCATCTCCCCCGCATGCATCCCACCAACACTGCTGGATGTCTGCCCTCCTCCTTAAGCCAGCCTTGGGGTGGTGGAGCTGCTAATCTCGCACTATAGCTAAAATGGAAATCCACATGTGTATGTGCATGCCGGATGGGAAGAAGGGGCTGAGAGAGGAGAGAAGTGGCTGCCCTTGCACCTTGGCGAGATGAAAAGCCCTTAAAGCCTGGAGAGGAGGAAAACACTGGCAGGGCAGAAGTCAAACTCCCAAGGCCGTCTGCGAGAGAGAGAGAGGAGAATCTACCAAACTTTTTTCTCCCCTCCGGCAGATTGTGTATGTGGTCAAACCGAAGACCTGGTGTGCTAACTCTGAGCTACTGTATATGAAATGTACATTCAGCGCCTTTGTAAACTTCTGGGAAACTTGTGAAAGGCTTCCAGACTGCAGTGACCTGGTTTTGTCTTCAGCATTTCATGTTTGTCAAGTCTTTTTTTCAGATTTCACTGCTGTTTTATTTATTTGCCTGAGGTATTGCAACACGAGGTACTTTTTAACATACTGGTCAAGCTGATTTTAAAATGAGTGATGCAAATGTTATGACGGCTCATATTCTGGGTGCATCAAAAACCCCGCAGTAGATACTTATGTCTACGAAACAATTGCCATAACACTGTGTGAATGTCATATGTGATATATCTCAAGAATATCATCAACACCCTCCCACACAACTGAAAAGGAATATTTTTAAAAAATTATCTAGTATCTTCTATCATCTGCTGATAAAAACACTTTCAGTTTCACTGTTTTTAAAGACGGCCAAGGCTCATTTTTTTTAAACTGTTCGAAAAGCGGTGAGTTGGAAATATTAAATATGCCTTTCTTCTTACATTTTTTTCCCCTTCTCGTCAGAGCTTGACATCACCCACCTGAAGGAGGTGATTTCCTAAAATCTGAGAATTAAGCGTGCTTAAGCTGCATTTTGGACATCAGAAATTTAAAAGTAATTTGCAGTCAAAGAAGCCTGAAACCTGAGTATGTCAGCATGTCAGCGCAGAGAGAGTTTGAATTAGCTGAACTGCTAACACCGAGCCACTGTAGCATACAAGCTAACGAACAACAGAAATAAGTTAAAGATGCAAACTACACCAACAATCCTGATACTTCTGCTAGTCTGCAAATTTGTGTGCATGACAGAGTCTTCATATTGGTCTTAGTCTGACTGGGGATCAGACATGTGGCTGAATCTCTCCATGTCTCTCCTCTATCGCTATCGCTAACCGTCTTGATGAGCACTGCTTTTTCCATCCTAGCGCTAACAATGGTGGTGTTTAAGGTATTTGGAAATTTCAGTGAGGAAAAAACAGTAATGAGCTTTTTTTAAAACTAAAATGTAAATATTTATAAGTCTAACCCTTTTAGTTATTAAGGTTAAAGACATTAAAGTGAAAACTGAACGTGGGCTTGTTCTTACAAGCTCCTAAATGTGGAATATGGAGAATCAGGATGTCATGTTTTTGACTTCTGTTGCTTGTCGAAGGGGCTCTGTCACCCAGTTTAAACGCTTACTTGCACAAAAGTTTCCACCCACCTCAGGAACTGCATTTTGATTATCTTATCTTCATGATTTCTCAGATGCAGTGGAAACGCAAAACAAGAATGCTCAAAGGGACTTTCTGAGTCCCCGATGCTGAGACTGTCTGCTGTAAACATAATGTTATAATGTTAACACCCCGGCTCAAAAACCACAACCAGAATAAGTGAAACTGATAAGCTAACTTTATACAGAGTCCTCAGTGTGCTGTAACAGAGAACTGAAGCGCCAGAGAAAGATTCTCACATTTCAGTGCTTATTTTTTCCCCCCTCTCAGAAAATTACTTTATGAATACTTAACCACTAATTTACTTTTTAGTGTTAAAAATCTAAAATTTAAAATTCATGCCTCAAGCTCTGGCAATGTTGACCATAATAATTTCTTTGTCCATTCGCTGTTTTTTCGGAAACTATAGTGAATTCACCCATTTACAACGATCAATACGGAGTCAAAGGGAAAAAAAAAAAAAAATCCACTGCAGATGCCTGAGCATCTGATGCTGGAGGTTAAGTGTTCCTGAGTACACATAGAGGTATGAGTGCTAAAAAAAAGCATAAAGCGCTGGTGTGATCTATGTCTATAAGCCCCTCAGTGTGCTCCACTGGCACTCTTGATGAGTTGTTGCTATGATTGGGTGGAAAAACAAGTCTAAGCGATATGGCCCTCCAGTCACCTGACCGTCAGCACGCCGCGTCTGCCATTGCTCGCCTCCAGCTCGCCCAGCTCCAGTCTGCATGGCACGGCGACGTATTGTGCAGGTATATGCTGCAGTCAGTAGTTATTCATCATCCATAATGTTAACGATTACAGCATGTCGATAACAAACCCAGGAGTTAAATGAGTTTGTGCACTCAGCTACGCCTGTGCCTGGCGGTTCAAGGTCACTCCCTCCCCGTCCTGACAGGAGGGATGATTCCCGGGCTGGCCGGCGAGCACACACATCTTGACTCAAGGTCAAGTGTGCCACTATTTAGAACAAATAGATACATAAAACACTCAATCTTGTGGGTGGGTTCAGTATGGGCCAGGACCTTGGGCTGGGATAAAGTTGGCCGGCAGCTCGTATATTTTGTCCTGTACTTGCATTTCAGCTTGACACTTTGTCACCTCACACCTCATCCCCCCCGCTTCTACCCCCTTTAACGTTTTAAAGTCCCTCTTATGTGACTGAACGCGAAAAGTTAGCATTGATTTTTGTCATGTAAGAGCTCACCGGAGTGCAATGTGGACGGATCTCGAGCGTCTCGGGATGACAAACTGTGTTTATCATCCAGTCCGGTGGCCAGCTGAATTTGGACTCGGCGGCCTCCTTCAAGCTGCTCTGTCAAACATACCATGACCAAAGCTGCTGTTCACCTACGGATAGTTGAAAAAAAGCAAAAAAAAAAAAAACCCACAGAGGGCCTTTGTGTTTGAGCAAGTGCAGGACAAGGCTGGGGCGCGTGGCAAGAGGATACACTTGATTTGGAGTCAGTTAGCAGCTCATGCCTATCGTAATGGACAATGGGGCAAGGGCAAGTGTCTCCCTCCCCTCAGCTTTCCTCTCTCCCTCTCCTCTGTCTCTTGGCGTGCTTCCCCCAGGAGACACGAGCCGGGGGCTGGGCGCTCTGATGGCCAAGCGTGACATTTAAACCCCTGCCCTCCGGTAGCTTAAGGGGGGGGGCTTTGTGAGAGGGGATGGGGTGGGGCGCAGAGAGGTCCATCTGAGCACGGAGAAAGAGAGAGAGAGAAAAAAAAAGGGGGTACGGACAGAGGCTCACCCTATAAACCCCTTGTCCCTCGATGCACACGCACTCCCTCCCACCCTCCCCTGCCTCCCCCCTGCAGAAATCCTCAGTGTGTCAGTGCGGCGGGGGCCCCATTGTGCACAGGCCTGCCGCTGAAGAAAAGGGCCCTGGTGGTAAACAATTCAGCTGTCCACTCTGATCACAATGGGGGCACATCCCATTGCTTTTGAGCATCTGTTTCGAGTAGGTACGGGGTCCCCTAGCCGCACTGACCATACATACCCGGTGAGTGACTAAATCCCTGAATCTGCTGCCCCACTACCACCTGCTCTCAGCCTCCGCTCCTTTTATCATTCCTCATTCGGATCAATACCGTTGACTCCGCTGCAGTGTCTCTCAAAAGACAAGTTGAATAGCCTCGTGTTGGCTGTTTAGTAGGATTGCATGCTTTTTAAATTGTGTACAGTGTGGAGGCCAACTGTACGAGCTGATTAAGGCATGCAGAGCAGGAAGATGCTTTTCTGTCAGACACGAGGCCGCAGGAGTTATCTATGAGGGGCCTCATCCTTCCTGCTCATTCCATGGCTTCTTATCGCCCCCCTGTGGTTGTTCAGGATATTTCATTGCATCCTATAAATGTACACACTGCTGTTACAGCAAGGTTTCTGAGCTCAGTGTAAACATACAGTGGTGGAAGAAGTATTTACATCCTTTGAAACCATGATGCATAAATACTTAATTACAAGTAAAAGCCCTGCACTCATAAATATATGATAAAGTCTGTTCCAAATCACAGTTCTTTTGAATCTAGGCTTAAACTTTGCTTTTCATGCCCTTTTTATTTATGCATTTTTTAACATTACATGGTAACTGCAAAGAATTTTCACTCTCCTGTTTAAGTAGTTGACTTTTAGTTGACACTTTTTTTGGCTTATGCATAAGTTTTCAGATGTATTTATAGTGTTATATTATTATCTAGTTAATGTTAAGAAAAAGCACATTTTTTCTATCTTTTTTAATAGCTTATTTTTATCAAACGTTAAGTTTTTTGTGTAAATCAGAGCCTTATCTTCAAATTTTAGTTGCAGCCAAGTTGCAAAAGAAACTGTTTGTGTAGAATTTTAAATTTCCATTTATATCATTAATGTATCTACAATGCATTTAAAGTGGCATAGTTTGACCCAACAGCATGACTACTACATTGTTTTGCTGCCAAGCAGCAGATCACAGTTCCAGGCAACTTCAAGGCTGAGAGTTTTAACCTAGAAAACCAGGTGACTTTAGTGACTTTTGGAACATTTTCCAGCTGTGTTTGTGTTGACAGAACCAGATATTTGATGCCAAAATATAATGTTTTCTGATAACAGACTATGTTTTTGTGCCACAACATAACCAGACCTTCACTGCAGGGTTGAGTAGCCCATTTACCAGAATCAAATGTTGAAACCGTATCTAGTTTGCAGACATGTGAAATGCAAACATAAACTGCTTTTGTTTATAGCTGCCAAATTGATGCAGTGGAATAAAATGTACAATATTTTCCATTTAAAATCTCTAAAGAAGAGGCATGAAGAAAAAAAGAAGTCAGTTCAGTTTTCCTTAAACTTGAATACAGTTTTGAAGTGCTTAGTTACTTTTGACCTCTTGTAACAGCGTGTTGTTATTTTATGTAAGAATATCAAACAGTGTCCAAATGTTTATTCCTTGTAGGTTTTCTTTAAAAAAAAATCTGAGTTTGGTCGAAGCTTGCTGTAACCTCACTGTATTTTTTTTACAGAAAATACCTGAATGACATATTTTTTCTGGATTTCCTCCTACACTCCGGCCCACTGGCTGATTCCAAAGGGTTAACAGTGAACCGAGTACTCTGCTGGGGAAGCGCTAATCAGCTCGGAAACATTTGCTGCCCTTCTGGCAAGGTCAAAGAGGTCACGGTCCCTGGGCTGGATGTCCACTCCATCCCTCGCTCCTCCCCCTCCTGGTGTAAAGCCCAGCCCCCCTTGGGGCCTATAGGCCCTGCAGGCACAATCACCGCACCAACTATAGGCTCACAGAAGCTGGCTTTAATCTATATGGAGCCCTGGGATGGACTGCGGCTGTCTGTCCATCAGTCTGTCAGTGTGTCTTGCCTTGACCGTACCCAGGCGGCCCTGGACCTAAGCTATCGACTTAGAGGGCTGAACCCAGATTTCTGATTGGTCCGCAGAGGCGTCCGGCGGGCCCCTCCTGCTGTTTGGCCAGCTGATTGATCTGTTAACACTGGCCGCTGGACGTGTGTCCCTGAATTTAATTTCAGAATTCATTTCTGGGAGACGTGTGTGTACAGAAATGATGTAGAGTCCCGGGATCCGAGTGAAGGATTGAGAGTGGACGCGAAATAAAATTGCAATTTAGATTCCTCTCCCCACACCGTCGCCAGATGTTTGGATCACGCTAGATGGGAACACTGGTCCATCTTTGAAACATTTTCTTATGTTGTTTTTGTTCATTTTTAATTCCACTGTGATTGAAAGTGGTTCATGTTAAAGTATTTGTGCCTTCAAGTGTCTAATCTCCAAATATTACACTCCTGTAGGCGTCAAACTGGTCAATTTCTCAATGTGTATTTTTCCATGTCTGTTCCTTTTTATTTTCTGTTCGGTTGGATACATTTTGCCTTTTGGCTGCTATTTATCGGTTTCATTTCCCTGATATAGCGAGTATTTCTTTTTTTTAATGTCCATAGCACAAATACTGGTTATCTAAAAGACACGACTGCACCTGCAGAGGTGCCTTTACCCTCATTGCATTTCATTACTTATCGATACCCAGAGAACCTCCTCGTGCCGTCAAAATAATAAAAAAAGTGTTGAAAAATTCCACTGGAGTCAGGCAGTGAAGGTTAGGTAACCCAGATTCATTTCACAGCTCATAAAGTGCGTCGATGCACTGGTGTGTGGGTATTGTCCACCATGGATTTCCCAGTCCATTCTGCCTCCCGCTCCTCTGTTATCATAAATGCCCATAAAAAAAAAAAAAAAAACACACACAGACGAGGAAATAAATGTTGTGGGCAAGACAATGCCCGCGTTAGGAAGTGAGGACTGATTTGATGGAGTCTCTCTTTCTCTGCCCCCTCTGGCCTGCTGCAGACACACAGAGGTGGGGGCTGCTTGGATATGCATCACAAAGGCTTCCTGCAGTATTGATCTGCAGTGGGTTAAGGCAGTCTATCAGCAAATGTCCCTCTCTCTGGGAAAAACAATAGGAGATTAAAAACACACAGCTTGCCGGGCGGGAGGCTGCTGATGGGCCCTTATCTGGGCCCAAAGGTCACTGTGTACAGATATAATCCACTTTCACTTAACAGCTTCATTTAAGGCTCCTCACATGCAAATGGTGGCATTTCTAAGTCTATTCAAAGATTGATGTTTGTTTTTTAAGAGGAAGGCGAGGTCGAATTGTCTTTCCCAGAGGCAGAGCAGGAGGAGTTTTTTTTTTTTTTTTTTTACTGGCAGGAAGCTGAAACTGTTAAATCTTTCAAGTGTAGAAGACGACTGTATTTCCCTTTTACAAACCAAGAAACAAACACAGGTGTCTGACAGCACCTTAATGCTGACGGAAGCAGCTGCAGAGCTTTACGACTCTGCAGTTTTCAGAGCCGCATCTTTTTCAATTATCATTCAATTCACTTCAGTCCAGACCATCAAACCATATCACAAAAAAAGGATAACATTTCAATAATCTAAAATACACACATACATATGAGACATTCACATTACAACATAAATATTGCATGTGAAAACTCATTATTAACTATTTTAAAATGAATAAATAGGCCCCTGCAGCAATGTGGCACTTAATATGAACATTTATTCAGTTTCCTATATTTTCCTGCTTAAACAATGACTCATAAAATCATGAATAACAACACAGCTGCCTCAGACATGTTTGTAGTGTTTGCACATACTACTCTCTTATCAGGAGCATTCAAGACGCCAACAGATATACAGTCACTCAAGAAATTTCTTCTCTTTCTTCCATCAGTAAAGTGATGACCCTGATAATTTGACCTCACTGCTTTCTAATTTGCTTCGGTTCAATATTTACTATTGTTTTTTAACATAAGCAAGTCAACATTTTGGCAGCAATGCAATTTTAATAACTTTGACACCAGAGGACACTAAGTACTTTTTTGTATTTTATTCAAGTATGAAAACTTTATTTTATGAATAAAACTCAGAAAGGTAACAGTTAACAATTTCAACTTATACAAACTTATTCATCGGTATTTATTGCTGTTTTCATTTCAGTGTGTAAATGTCAACTCAATATTTGCAAGGATTTCAAATAAACTGAGGAGCACACAGTCATTTCACAACCCCAAAATTAATGCTTTAGGAAGTGGAATTTTCTTTAAAAAAACAGACATGTAACTTGTTATCAAATGAAGATTTAAAAAACATAGATGGAAATCAATACAGCCGTGCTGCTGTGAGGGACGTGAGGTCAGAAGCGTTCTTTGGGTTCGCTGAATTTGCGTTTCTTCTTCGGCTCGGAGGT
The DNA here is from genome assembly GCA_029783645.1 of Ctenochaetus hawaiiensis. NCBI lineage: Eukaryota > Metazoa > Chordata > Actinopteri > Acanthuriformes > Acanthuridae > Ctenochaetus > Ctenochaetus hawaiiensis. The sequence goes on from JAPZDY010000025.1 coordinate 2,138,405, forward strand.
GGATGGCGTTTCCTGGCTGTTGGGTATCTCAAACTGAGAGACCTGAAAGCAGCAGAAGAACAGCAGTTAAAAAAACCACAGAACCATATGTGCCTACTTACAGAAAACATCCCACTCTGAAACCAGAGTCATCACTGCTGACTCATCTGTGGAACAAACAGGGTTCATTCCATTTTTATGTAAAAGCACAGCTGAATCAGAATGATGATGAAGTCTTTTTTTAGCCAGTAAATAAATAAGGACTATAAGGACGAGTTTCTCACCATTTTGTCCTTCATAGCTGTGGTCTTCTTATTGTTTACAGACAGGGTCTCCTGCACACACACAAACAGACATATGCACACACACATACACGCACACAAACACACAGAGCTATGCTCAGTCAAAGAAATATTAAGTCTGCTGATTGGTGAACAAATAAAGAAAAGGGAGTCAATCACAGTGAATGAAAGTCTTGGCTCATTTTGCTGTGACGGTGGAAAAACAAAGTAAGTGGCTTTTAAAATTGGATGACTGACTGACTGTATTGGACTTGATGATCCGTCCACTCCTGGTCCTCTTCAGGCCCACCTCCATGTCAGAGGTCCTCATCACCAGAGTGTCCATCTGAGGGTGAACAGATGGTTGTAACACCACCGAGCGTTAAGTGCACTCAGAGTGGCCCTTTGCTTTGTGTTTACACACAGTCATTCTGCTTCCTCAGCAGACTGCTGAGAATCCTCCATGTTTTCTTTGAATTCTCAAGTTTAAAACGGCTGGTAACACTTTGTGCTGAAGGACATTTGTCTGCACATCAACACCTAAACACAATACATTTTTTAACACTTTGAGTTGCTCTGAACTCCAACAGAACATGTCAGACAAAAGCACTATAAACATTTTTTTTTTCTTTTTTAACACCTTTCACTTCTTT
>JAPZDY010000025.1:2144393-2182582 GCA_029783645.1 Ctenochaetus hawaiiensis
TTGAATATGTCTTACATTATTTTTCTGATTGGCCTCGAAGCAGCCCTGCATCCTGGAAGAATTTTAAAAGTCACTCTATGTAATCATCTGAAATATTCACCTTATTGTGTTGTCTTTACACTTATGAACAGTATTTGGATGTTCAATATTTGGTCAAAATTGTAATATTTATTTATTTCAATATCACCCAGGCAAGTCAATGCCATGACTTGTCTTAACATCATATTTCAACAGGAATTATGTGCAGTTACGCTAAAAAAAGACACCATCAAATGTTTTCCCTGTGACCAAAAAAATCAATGACAATCAGTAAGTGTCATGTTGTTATTTACCACTGAACAATCTGACTTGCACCCGGACAGCTGCGCTCCTCTCTGATGATCATCACTTTCTGATCTGTCATAAGAAAGAAGGCAGGTGAGAATCTCACTTGCTAATTGATCTGAATGGTAAATGGACCTCAATCGTCAATGTGGCTTGATGTCAAATGAGTTTGTTTTGGCAATTTTACCTTCAATATATTTGTGCCCGTAGGCTTTCTCTGGGAAAAGACCTCGGAGGTATGTAATGCCAGACACTGCAATGGCCAGAAGCTTCTTTATCACAACCAAGGACTGCTGCTCTGACAGGACCTGACTGGGCAACAGCTGAGTGTCCTGCATGAGCATAACAAAGAAATCACAGGCTAAGCTCGGCTTACTGACTACAGTTAATACAAACACCAAAAATCAGTCAACAGCTGCATTTCTACTAGTGAGCCTAAATCATATTTCATAACATATATAAAACCTTTTTTTTCCTGCAAATCTGCATATTTTTAAAAATAATTGTCATTATTAATATTTTGCCTTGTAAAGTTGGCTTACCAGCTATCACACTGATCACTAGGTCTCAAAACATCAAATCTTATTTTATGCTAGCTACCCATCCTCTACTAGCGTCAAGTGAAATTTACCTGGGAAGTTCTCACTTGCTGTACACATGCCATTCCTTTAGTGAGAGACAATATAAAAGCTGCAAAAAAACAGAAACAGATCTAAATGATGTGAAGTGCCCTACGGAATTGTCCCAGCTAGTATGATATCATCATAATACATTACCGTTACCTACAATTAGCAGGTTGCCATATTAGCTAACATGAATTATCCATGTTTCAGCCACCTGCTAAAGCAGTTTCTGCCACACTTCGATTACCTTGAATTGTTACTAACCTGGGCTTGATAATGAGCCTGTTTTTAAGTGGGAACAATAAAGGAATATATTAGTAAAACAGTAATTCAGCACATTTACGTCTAGATGTGTTGCATATACAAGCACGGTACGTAAAACGACTTTTCCCGCTAATTGTTAAATAAATGCCATGGCAACAACAGGTTCAACAAGTAGCCAATCACAGAGGGGGGATCTTGTTAAACGTTCACTCTGAGGGACAAAATTATTAATGATATCGATGGCTGCAGATTCTCTCGTTAAACCGTCTTGGTGTACTTTAATATATAATACTGTACACAGATTTTTAAAACTACGTGTGGCATCCATAATTTATCTTTTGTGTTGTTCAGGTGCTTTGTGTTGATGCAGTGCGGCCCCCGCATCGCCCACAGTCTCCATTTTGTAAAATCACTGGACAACGAGCTGTCAATCACAGAAAGCAGCGTTGTTACTGACATCCCATTGGCTAGTTGCATGCCAATACTGCTCGCTTATTGGTTACTGTAAATGCTCATCACGAGTGAGAAACTCCCCCTGTGGTGATGTCACATCTCGTTACGCCATTTTTGTTGGGGAGCAGTCGTGTCCAGAAAAGGAGGATTAGGTTCAGTACAGGTACATCAAACAGTACCTTGTATTTTCATCTCTATTAATTGTCTAGCAACCGTGACACTTGCTTGTACATTAAGCTCACACAATGTCGTCAGAAAACCTGGACTCGGACACTCAGGTGGACTACGAGGACGAAAAACAGGTGGGTTTCTGACTGCTGTCTTGATGTTGTTGGCTAACCACGGAGCATGCTAGCCAGAAATAGCTAACAGCAGCTAGCACAAGTGAAGTGTATATGCTCAGCGCTGCACCAAGGCAGGGGAGGACTCCCGGAAGACGTATAGAGCTAATGATAAGCTTGTCGATATGTTGTTAACTATCTTATCGAAGCTGTCCCACCTTTAAGAGTAACTTTACTTTGTCAGTGTGTCACTTTGTTTTGTCCCTTGCCTTGTGTCATTGGCTGTTAAGACCACAGCAACTCGGGCCTCATTGGTCTGTCCTGGAGGGTCTCAAAACGTGCAACTGGGGGCTGACAGTCTAAAAAAAGAAGACATAACAGATTTGACAGTTTCAACCGGTGAAAACACATGCAATGATATCCAAATTCCTCGTCCAGTCCGGCACTTTGAAACATATCTGATGGTCTTCTGACAGTGAGAAGAACTGCAGTCTGACAGGGACTAAAACTGCAATGTGTCAGTGCTTTCTCATTTTCGTACAGTGCTACAACAACTGCATCAAAATACTCGAAATTAAACACCTGACTCTGTGTTATCAAACATCTACCGGATAGGAAATGCATCTAGAGTGACTTGTTTTTTTCATATCCAACTGTCCAACTGGAACTACTGTTTTCTGGCTTTCAAGCTTAGGTCATAAAGAGAAAAAATAAGAATAAATATGTTTAGAATTTGGTTTGTTTTGACAGTTAATCATTTACATTAGCAACGTTTTATAAACAATCCACAAAATATGAAATAATGATTGTTGATAAATGATAAATACTGATAAAATTCACAGCCCTTAGCTGCACTTCATTGGTTACACATAAAAAGTTTCAAAGTCCTATTCTTCTCAAGCCTTGTTTTTTGTGTTTGAGCTAATGAAGTTACTGTAAAACTTAAATTAAACTTACTGTGTAAAATAAGGGACACATCAGAACCTACTTAAACCCACTGTACCAAACCCAAATAACTTTATTTTCTCAGTTATAGCATAACATTTTACAAGATATCAGCCTTTTTATACAAAAAGATGCATTAGATACTGAAAAATAAATCAGTTTAACTTAACTGTCCCATTGAATTATCCTTCATCTATAAGGCAGTGGAACAAGCAGATTCAGTATTACAGTACTGACGATATGTTTAGGGAAACTTTGAAGTAACCTAAATGAATTTTTATATTTCTGCACACAGCAGTTTAAAGCTGATCTCGAGGACACTTAATAAATTTGTTTTTAGATTCTACAGTTTCCCTGCATTAGCACCAAATATAGTAGCTCATAAATTTATGGTCATGGACCCAAGTGAATCAGCACACTTTGTGCCACACATCCCCCCCTCCTTCTGAGGGAATCTGTTCATCGGCTTCTGTGTCCTGAGTCACATTTTATCCCTGCCCCAGCAAGCTTTGCAGTCTGAGTGCCCTATCTTGTCTGCATCATGGAAGTAGGTCTGCACAAGGTATACTGTATGTGCAGGGTGGATAAATGACCTTTGGAGTTCCTACCCAGTTTCTATCTGCACTTCACATGACTATTTCCTGAGATGGTTTTAACGTGCAGTCAAAACACTTGATTCACACTTTGTACACAAACAAGGTGTGTCCTTGTGGCCTAGATTGCTGGCCTCAATGTTTACCTGCTGGACATGGATGACCGGTAATGGACCAGTTTTGCTGGGGTTAGTCAGCTGCAGTGGCACAAATACTTGCATTGTCTACAGAAGCTGTAACCTTAAGCTTCTCTAATTCCCACCTTGTGTTTTAAAAGCCAGAAAGTTTTAAGCTATTGTTTCTTGACCACAGTTAACAGATTTTTTTCTTAAGGAAGCAAACAAACTTCATGACTAATTATTTTACCCGGACAGGAAATAGGGAATCATGATATTTACTGTAAACGTTGTTATTTTTGGCAGCCAAAGCATGACCCCCACAAGAGACAGAAAACAAGGTTTGTTATGTCCACATTGACTGAAGGAACTTGTAATTAAGCAGTCGTTCTTATCATGCTCAAATGTAATTCTCAGAATTTAACTGTAAGCATAAATTTTGCATTAGGTTAACTACTTTATTGCTTTCTGGTAATCGTTTAAAATAAGTAGATTTGCCCGAGAAGACTTTTATTTACATGTGATGGTTAGAGTTCATTCTTCACTGACTAGTTTCAGCTTTGACAGATCTGTGTTTTATGGTCTTGTGTACAAGATCCCTCTGCAAGTGATTTCCCAAATAAGGCTTTAGTTTTTATAAATGCAAGCGTCTAGCAATTATCTGGACATCTTTTTTAGATCTGTGTTCGCACTAAGCCTTTGGTTTCATCTTTAGTTTTTTCCTCTCTGGCATGATGATGATATAAGAGACTGCAATAGAAGAACATTCATGCTGTGACTCATAATTACCATAAAGTATCCTTAGTTTCCAACAGTTATTGCCATAGTCTGTTGCCCTATTCACAGTAGAGGTTTTTTAAAGCGGTGTATTTTTAAAAAGTGTAGTGGCCCTATTTACAGCAGTACTTTTTACTGCAGTAATTGAGGTGTTTTTATGGTGACAGAAGCATTTTTTGAATTTGAGGAAGACCATAAACAAGTGCCTGTCACCCAAGCATCTGTTCGAGTTGAACTTTAACTTTCCTGAAACAGTATCAGCTGACCTTTGAAGCGGCCCTGTATTCTGCAAAGGATGGGTGTTTATGTTCATTTGTTCTTGTCTCCACAGGACTCCCAGGAGAAGAATGCGAACCCAGTAAAAGCAGAGGAGGCCAAGCTAAAGGCCAAGTATCCTGGCCTGGGCCAGAAGCCTGGTGGCTCAGACTTTCTGATGAAGAGACTAAACAGAGGAGTAAGTGACCCCGATCCAGAACATGGTTGCAGATGAGAACAATGAGGAGACATGTTTCTGTCAACAACTCCCACATCTTTACCTTAGATAATCATACATAATGCATTGACAGAATTTAAAGAAAAGTTGAAAAGTATTTCAGCTATCTGGACCTGCAGGCTTTTGTCCTGCGATGAGAATGTGAAGCTCCAACACATTGCTGTCACTAAAATATCACACTAAAGCTTAAGTATTATTGGAGAAGCATCTATTGTCATTGTTTCTGTAAATATTTTTAATTCTTTACTTACTATTGCAGATAACTGACCTCATTGATGCATCATAGTGAGATATTTCCAGCACGGCAACAATGCTGTTTTATCATACAAAATGTTTACTTTACTGATAAATGTTACATGACTCTCAAAACCACAGAGCCAGGACTTCAGTCTTGAGTTGCCATTTTGTAGTCCATTTATCATCCCATGGGGCGAAATCTACTGAAGCAGAGTAAAAAAACTAATTTCTCCACTGACTGAACCACAGTGGACCAGCACCAAGCAAAGCAGCCACATTAGTAGCATTTGAAATATGAAAGTCTGTGTGATAGAGAGCAGAAAACACAAAGGCATCATATTCTCTCCTCTCTCACTTTTCATCCAGGATAGCAGTTGCTCTCTCCACCTACATGTAATTTATATGTTCAGAGAATCATCTCTAGAGATTGTTAAAAGTCAATCTGGGAAATCACTGACTAGAAGTAGGAGTAGCTGAGGCCAGCGAAAAGGAAAGTCAAAAAGTGTATTGCAGTGCCAAATCACAAGATAACTCCAAACAAGAGCATCAACAGAGACTGGTGATATCACAACATTAGAATTCAAAGAAAATCTGAGTGTGAAATTTTCCTTTTATTTAAATTAAAAAAAAAAAAGTAAACTGACCTTGCCCATTCATCTCTTATTCTTAAAAGAAGAGATAACATTATTTACAATACTCTCAATGTTGTGGTCATTTATGTCTGTACTGGCTGCAAAAAGATTTATTCTTGATAAGCTTCCAATTTAAGATTTGGGAGAACAAAATCTGCATCCAAGGAATTTCATACATTTCACTAAAATTAAATATAAACATAATATGACTAAAGATTTGCTGCAATCAAATCTACAACAAGCACACGGGCAGGCACCTGTAAAAGAAATGGGCAAACATAAAAAAAGCTATGCATAACAGTTCTTTTATATTACTGTAAAAAGCTGCTGCATAAAGCTGTCGTTCAGTATGTGTGTTTTTACTGACTGGCTGCTGCGTTCTTCTTGTGTTAGGTTATTAAAAGCCTTATGATAAAAATACATTGGAAGGGTATCTTATTGTCTGTGTATTTTGTAAGGGGGCAGAATGAAAAGTGTTTAGTTTGAAGAAACAACTGGCAACAGACCCAACAAACCTTAGCCAACAAGCGTGATACCCACAGTGGGCCAAACTGGTGCTTCTAGAGCTTAATGTTTGCTGTGGCCAAACTATAGAATGTGGATTTTGTCCTTCCTCTTTTATACTGCGTTCGCATTAGGAAAGGTCCTCCACAGGACCAGTAATAAACTGGAGGCACAATTGCATTGAATAACTTTTTAGGTGTACAAACAGGAATCTGAGTATTGTTAAAAGACTTACGGATGTCAGCCTCAGGTTGTCTTTGATGAAAAGCACAACTTGTTCTTTTTGTTAAACTCAATGAGTAAGTGGCTTTGAGCACCTTTTTATCTCTTTACTCACACAGCAAAAGTACTTCGACTCGGGCGACTACAACATGGCCAAGGCCAAGATGAAGAACAAACATCTTCCGGTGGCAGGACCCGACAAGAACCTGGTGACTGGCGATCACATTCCCACGCCGCAGGATCTGCCCCAGCGGAAGTCCTCCTTGGTGACAAGCAAGCTAGCCGGCTAGCCTCCACCATCCTAGAAGCACCCTCACCCCCCTGGGGCTCCCAGCCAATGTCCCTCCTTTGCACCTATGTCCCCAATATGTCCACCCTGTTCCTTCTACTCCCTTTTCATCCCCAGGCACCACTGGCTTTAACATGTCAGGCAGAGTTGTCTAAGTTAAAACTCCATTTGCTTGTATGTGGGTGGGGCTGGGTTGGTTGGAGGTGTTGGCAGCCAATGAGGTCAAAGCCTTCTCTGCCTTTCCACCACGCACAGCTCCGCCCCCTCTGTGCACTCTGCTCTACCGCCTCCCTTATGTCTTGGTTTTCGGTGTTCCAAGATGCATCACAGTAGGTGTGTGTCATCGGGCAGGGGTTGGATGGGGTGAGTTAATGCACTTTGTAGTCTGTATAGTATGCTTTGTTCTTTTTTGCATCCAAAATGACACCAAAATAATGTGTGTAAGGGAGTTAAGAACCATGATTGCAGCGCATTATTTGATTTTAATGTTCCCTATCTATGCTGGTGGCTGACTTTGGCAGGAGGAGTTGGAAGATATATGTTTAACGCTTGCATATCAGATCTGTGAGGGGCAGCTGCCCAGCTAAAGAGTTCGTTGGTGTTCACTGACACCATTTTGGGAAATGGGGAAGGTGAATGCAGGTTTCTTTTCATCTCATCGTTTGGTCACTTTTCATAGAACAAACCTGAGGTCATTTGCTGCAGCTCAGCAAAAGGGATTTGAAATGCTAGTTTTGTTTTTTCTCCATTTGCTCATGTTGCTTTAATTCTTGACTCTCTTTGCTCCTGTTCTCTCTTAATATGCTGCATGATTGTAACATGTATCAACAAAGAAATTTAACATGTTTTCTAACGGGAGTGGGGAATACGCTTAGTGATTGGAAGTATCAAAACAAATACACGAAGCTCTGAAATGTCCACAGTCATACTTCCTTCCCTCCTTTCCTGTCTGCTGTCCTGACAATCCATGTACACACGCTCCAGTTAGAGGCCCAGGGCAAGAGCCAGCTGAGTATATCCTTGTATAGTTTTTAATGGCTGAGAAGCCTGGCAATTTCGGAGTTCAGTCTTAGTTTGTGTGCGGTTGAGTTGCATCAAGACGTGTGTTTACTATGAGCTTAAAAGATTTGTAGGGGGATTGAAGCACCCTGCATAGAGAAATATGCTTCTGTAAATAATACTCAGACAAGCACGTAATTTGTGATAGGCTTGGCGCTTTGAGGACCAGACCAGCTAACATGCCTGAGAGAAATGCTAAAGCTAAATCGACTCACTTGGGATTACATCCTTGGATTTCTGGCTTGGAAATTCTGGGTTTTACCAACTGAGAAAAAGCTCACACTGCAGCCATCAGGCTCAGAGGCAGCGGGTACGCGTGTCTTTGCAGTGTGACTGTAACCATCTAATCATCTGGCTCACATTTTGGTGTGATGAGGCAGGCTACAACCAAAGCTGGTCTGGCTCACATTGCGTTTTGATCTCATGGAGGAACTAAGAGGGATCTGACCACCATCCAGACTCGGCTTCTCCTCATGATGTCATCTTTTAAACACCGATCCAGACACTGCTAAAAGTTAGCATTACAGCGTCTCACATTGACACATGTATTTTTAGGCGACTACTATATCTGCACACAAAAGTCCCTTAGAAAAGACAAAGGTAATCACACTCATAGCTCTCATAGATGTGTCCCAAAATGGCACATGTACGATAAAAACTCTTTTCAAACATTTGCGACTTCCCAGTAGAATATTCTCATTCTGTATGCCCATTAAAAGAACATTTTTGTTAGAGCTTGTTTTTCAATATTTAACGCTTCGAGAATATACACCACTGTCAGACACAGCGGTTCTCTTGACATCTTGCCCTCTTTGGCATTTCACAATGTAAACACTAACTTTAGTAAAAAAAGACTACTACTTCCCTAAAACCTTGGCAAGAGTATAGACCTACTTCTGCTACCAGCGCCCCCTAGGAGAACGCTTTTTCTTCCCAAACTGGCACACTACACAAACCGATCTCTGATCTCAGGGGTGTCAGAGGTTAAACAGCAGGCAACCTGATAACCACAGGTGTCTCCAAGATCGTCATTGCAGGCTTAAAGTGGGACACTGTGTGCCTGCGGGATACATTCACTCCAACACTTGGCAAAGTGGGGAGAGATTTTATAACACATGGTGAAGGAGCAAAATGTGAGCCTGTGCTCTGCGCTGTAGTCCCACCTGTTAATGTGGTTCGAGCTTTGAAAGAGGGGAAAGGTGTGATAAACAAATCTGCCGGCGCTCACTGAGAATCAGCCTCCTTTGTATAATAAAGCTTCAGGGAACCTTCACAAACGCACACTCCACCATGTAGACTAGGTGTTAGGGTGCATGCACCATCATCACATTCTCAACCTCACTTGTTTTTCATTGAAACTATAAAATGTGTCAAATTTGCAGTGGGTCGAAAGAGATCTGATCTGTGTGTATGTGCTTGTTATGGTGACGTATGAATGCACTGCAATTCTCTGTTCCAGCCATTGTAAATAGACTTCAACAGGAAGGGATTTTTGTGTTGTTTCCCACCTGCTTTTCACTCTTTCATAGCCTGAGCTATTTTCTGATTCAGTGGTTCCTCTCTCCTTTCAGTTCAACACTACTTCTGCTCCGTCTCAGTGAATTGCAGAGGCTATGTGAATCTGTATCATATGAAAATATGTGTAAATGCTGCTGATTCAATCAAAGACAAATCTAAGAGATGATAACCCTGTAAAGAACACCTGTCCTCTTGATTCTACCAGTCTGACTCTCTTCTACCCAAGTATCTCTGTTTCAGATTCCTATAGCTCCTGTGGCAATGCCCATTCAGTTGAGACTGTGGTAATTCTATATAACTGTGCATTGTTGAATTTGCTCCAACCTTTGGTTGGTCAGAGCATCAAAGAGAAGTCTGGAACGCTTGATGTCACTTTGAATGACATGAACTGACCAAGAGCACCTTATTTTGTTTAAAAGCCTACAGTTTCCTGCTTTAAAAAGTGAAAGATTGTTAAAAAGGAATGGGTGAATAAGCTACTCCATGTTCTATGAAACATCAGTGAAAAGGAGTTCTTGAATGCTACTTCATGTTTGGCTTTGCATGGAGCAGTTCAACAAGTGAAAATAGCAGGGTATGTTTCACGCCCAACACACAGGGTGTCTCTCGTTCAGTTATGATAAATACGTGCCAGAATGTATAAAGAAATGACAGGCTGTGTGTTCTGAAGAACTTTTGTGCTGCTTTTACCTTATCTGTTTTCTTGTTTTGCAAGTAAATGTTTGTTTCCTTGTGTTCTCTTATTGTATAATTAGTATTTTTCATCCTGGCCCAAGAAAACTGCAGGGAAATCAGAGGCACCCTTGCTTCCAAAAAATAAGGGTTTACATGAAAAATAGGATGACTGGAGAACACAGGAATGATGTTAAGACTTCAGAAAGTAACGGAGTACCTGGAATTCAGTGTGTGGGAGTAGGTGAGAGGATTTTTGTCAGTATTTGAAATAAACTTTTACATTAATAAGACTTGCTTGTTTTTTTGATTGATGTCTTGTCTGTTATCTAGTAACTTGTACCATTAATGTATTGTTGTGGACAACATGCTGAGACTCCCTGCTCACCAAGAATAGTGGTTCTGCAGTACAACCTATGCCTGACCACTAGGGGGAAGCACAATCCTTGATTTCTACCTCTCCGTGAGGACAGAAAGTTCCAAGTATTTCTAGCACTAAACAAACAAACAAATATATAAATAAATATATGCCCTTGTTTAGCAAGGAACTAGAGGTTAAAACATCTCATACTGGGATGAGAATAACTACCCTTCTTTAATTTGAGGAACTTTGTCAGTATACCCTTGTGTGATAACACAAAGGTTATGTGTGCCTAAGTGCAGGACAGAGTGGCTGTTATATACTGATATATCCCCTTTCTAAAATTTATAGCGGTAAATAAATTTTATGCCCATGCAGTATACAGTCACAGTAATTTTTTTCCCTTTATTAAACTATGATCAGTGTTAAGTGAAATCAAAATTTACATGTATAAACATGTATAACATGTTTAAAGTGGAGAAATCTATTACTTTAAATTGTACTTAAAGGATAAATGTATAGATTGGACTTAATAAATGATTGTATACTCGTTGTTGCTGCTCAATATGATGCCTTTACTACGATTAATAATATTTGTGTCGATATTATGTATAATGATTAATGTGTAGTGTTTCTGATGATGTTATTTTAGGGTACTCATTTTAGTCCTTGATGGTCTGGAAAAATACAGAAATACCTGCCTTTCCACTGACCCTCAGACTTCACGCTTGAAAGGGGAAGGAAGTGGCTACGTGCCAATGACGCACGACGTTCTGACGTCAACGTACGCCCTCTTCATAATAGCTGCTAGGAGTTCCGCACTTCCGCTCATTGCTGCCCTGCTATGGAGATTGTGTGATCGTCAGGGATAGTCTAGCTTTTTTTTTTTGATTCGCATCGGCTAGCAGCAATCACCTATTACCTTAATCTTTTTCGGTAACCACTAAGAGTAACTTTCAAGCTAAAAATCCAAATGAGTATCTTAACGAAACGGACTACAATGCCCTTGGAACTGATGAGCTCGATGTTTTCTCCAACCCCGGACGGATCGGTGTACCCAGGAAATTCCTCTCCCAAGATCGACATCGGCTCTCCGACAGACGCTCACAACGGGAATCTTGTGTCCAGCCCTTCCCTAAAAAGGCCCAAGTCCCTGGGAATGAACGGGTTTACTACTAAAAACCAACGGGAGGACAGCGAAGAAATCGAAGACGGCTCGTTGCCGTGTACGCCGGAGCTGCACTCGGACAGCGAGAACGACGTCTCGAGCTGCCCGTCGGGGGATGAAGTGTTGGAGAATGACACGCGGCAACTCATCGGCCGTTTCTTAAGAGACTTTACCGGACTTTCTAATTCTCGGTGGAATGAAAGCAAAGCACTAACGACGATGAAAAGAGTCGTGGACGGTGTGTTGGAGAAGCACAGATACGCATACAACGGTAGGTAGAAGCGCCTGTGTGTGGGTTTTTTACACAAAGACAGCAGCTCATGGCTCCGCTTGCTTTAGCTACAGGCCTCAGACGACGACACCGTGTCTGGAAGTGCTCTTTTCACCAGTAGGGGCCATTTTTTCCCCCCTTACGAAACGTACATAAAGCTGTTCACAGGTTAAATTTAGGTCATCATACATTCACCTGTGACTGGTTATATTTTAACTTAGCTGTAAGTGATTTTATAGCCTCACAGCAACATTACTGTTAAATGTGAAGTACAACATAGATTTATGAGACTTATTTTTTTTTGTTTTCAGGTATGGTCAACAAACTGTCTGTGGATGACAGAGGGGACGATGCCGGTTTTGTCAGTTCTGTAGCCAAGAGCCTCTTTTCAGACGGAACCACCAACTGGGGTCGCATTGCCAGCCTGGTTGCCTTTGGGGCAGTTGTGGCTCAGTACATGAAGGAGAATGGCAGGGGGAACCGTGTTGAGCTGGTGGGACAGGAAATTTCCACATACCTGCTCACTGACCAGCGGGACTGGCTTGTCAAAAACAATTCCTGGGTAAGTTATGACTAATAACTGAATGACTGGATGGATAAAAAAATATTGGCCGGTTGCATAACTGCTCTCATTGTGCAACTGAGCCTACGTGTCCATTGTACATACGCCTCTTGCCCCTGTGCTTCGCCCTCTGATCTCTATCTAATGTATTATAATCCTATGTTTCCAGGATGGATTTGTCGACTTTTTTCGAGTAGCAGACCCAGAGTCCACAGTAAGGAACACACTCATGGCCTTTGCTGGATTCGCTGGAATCGGGGCAACGCTTGCCCTGTTGATAAGGTGAATTCATTGGACACCCAGAGACTTTTTTTTATCCAAGCAGCCTCTAAGACTTCAGAGGAAAATTGAGGATCACAGCAGTGATATTGTTCCTCTTTCTCCTGGTCTCCCATCCACCTTCATCCACAAAATAAGTAAAATTCTTGTTGTTGACGAGCAATGGACTTTTTATCAACAGCAGTCAACTTTCACACAATTAGGTTATAATTTAAGTAACAAAGAATTTTATTTTTCTAATAAATGTAAATGTATGTCTATGCAAATTAAAGTGGTTTTTGGGAAGTCAGTTGAACTGATTTAGTTTGATTATTGTTATGTTTGTGTAAAATTATATATAATTTCACTGGTGGTAATGGTGTGTAAAAGCAGAACCCAGGTGAAAGCAGGAAGGAAAAACTCTACTTTTCCTTATCATGCAGTCATGAAGCCCATTTCCATAAAACCCATTCATAACCTTTGGATCATTCTGTATGGAGGACTTGTGTCTGGTCTTTGGAGAGACTATCTGACCTGTATGTAGGAGGAGGGGTGGATTTGCATGAGTGTAGCTCTGCTTCCTTATTATGAAAATGCTGGATCTGCACTAAAATTCAAGAGCAACCACATGCTGAACTCTTTGCTGTGCTACAGCCTGGAAGGTTTGAGTCTGTTGGAGGCAATGACAAGGACTAATGTTGTGCAGACTGTTGTGACAGACTGCACAAAAAAAAGCTGACCATCATGGAGGGAATCACATTGGTCCTTAGAGAGGCATACAGACAATAATCAATGATGTAAACTTTTGCAAATAAAGAAGAAATATAATTCAACCGGTTTGACCTTTTCAAATGGTCTCTCTGTTAAGGGAACTGTGCAAAAGCAGAAGGCAGAGGTTCCATCTGCACTCTGCTGTGCTAGTTAAAACTGTCTCGCTCTAAACTAAAATGGTTCACGCCTTTGCACTTGTTAACCTTCTGAGGTCTATTCACATCACATCACAACCCAAGACAGCGATGGTTGTTGTTTCCTAGAAATATGATGGGGCTTTGACACCTCCTCCACACTGTGCATCAGCTGCATCCGCAGTTTAGCGAGTTTCAGTGGTGTCGTGTTATTTGCAAAGAGCTGGTGCACAGCAGCTGAATGCACCGAAAACAGCTAGATTGTGAAACTGGGGTAAAAAACAGTTCACAACATCCTCTGCGTTGCATAACACTGTCTACTTCCTGCGTTGGAAGGCCATATAGCTGCATAGGAACTGGTGATTTAATCAAATGTGATGTATTTTGTCTAAATCATGATAAATATGTCATACTTGAGCATATAGGATATTTGGTAGGGTACATTTTTGAGTATGGTTCTCATTTTTTATTCCCCAACCATCTCTGATTTGAGAGTACAACAATATTTTAGCATTTTTCATCCAAAATCTGACATGTAATACAGTAAATCCAGCCTCAAACAGGGGAATCCTTGCTGGTGCTGGGTGGCTGCGCCCTTGTTTGTTCAGATCCTCGCGTTGTCTCAGGTTACAGGACAAACACAGCACTCATCAGGTCTTGGGAGGAAATGGGATAGAGCCTCTCCATGGTGATGATCCACAACAGACCTCCCCATGTCCTCTCCTGCAGCTAATGATGTTAGCCACCACCCTGGTTACCCATGCACAGTTCATTGTGAAGAACAGGCTGCTGCACAATGGGGAATTTAGGCTGAGGCAACTTCATAGAGCTGCTTGCACCATACACAAGGGCTTTTGGGGGCGCAGAAAACAGACCGTGCTGCAGTGTCTTGAGGCTGAATATGCAAAGCACACTTAGTCTTTGAACCACCCTCATGTTGGTGACTAGCTTGTTGCAGCAGTGCATTAATTAGGCGCGTGTGAATGCATTATTTTATATTCTACTGGTAGTTTTAGTGATGTTTTTACTTCATATCATTTTATATTCATGTTCATATTAGCTTGTATAGAAATAACAAGTTTGAAGTGTCAAGATGTACAAATAACAGCACCACAATGTGGTAATTTAACATGCAGTTCAATTATTCTTAGTTGTGTCAAAGTCATGAAATATATGTAATCAAACATGTAATGTTTTTTTAAAAAAGTATATATAACTTGTCATAAATCCTTCTTCCACCTCTTTAAACCATCTTAACTTCTTAGGCTCAAGTAATGCAAGTCAAACTGAAAAAGAAACTGTTGTGTTCAACAAGGATGTTAATGCAAGAGATATTTGAAGAGACATTCTCATCATGGTTATCAGCCACTGCGGTTTGCTGATCAGTTCAAGAAACATAATGAGGAAGCTGTCAGAAACAATGATCTCTCAAGAAAACAACAGAGCTCACAAGAAGTCTGTTGCACATTTTCTTTTCATTTTCTGGCTTTTAAAGATCAAATCGTGCATTAATGTTAAACAACTTAAAACTCAGATGTAGTTGTGCAGCTTCTGCACTGTCACAGTCAGGAAGTTATAAACTTGAAAGCTCAAGGAAGCCATTAAGCAGGTAAAAACATTCCTGTCTTGGGATAGTCTCAAGGAGCGGCTCTCCACAACCATTGTGATCACACATTCTTAACATTCACAGTCAAAGTATCAATCATTTAATCTGAGATCAATGCCCAAACCCAGAAGTAACAAAGGATGATTCAGAACTAAACTATACTTAGCTGTCCCCTAAATACCACTAAGAGTTCCCTACGTTAAGCAATCAAAACTTTAATTCCTTTGAAAGGCTCCAGCAAGGAAGTTTGAGTAATTCTAAAGAAAAGTCTAAAAAAAAGTTTAAATTCAGAATTATATAAACCCCATTTCATCAGGTTTCAAAATGTTTTTTCCCCATGCAGAAACTTCTCACTTCAACCAGGCTGCTGCAGTTTTACATGGAGTTTGTAACTTGAGCTTTGAGGAACGGCCTCGCTCACGCCAGTCATTGGTTGTGAGCCTCTCCACTTCCCCGTAGCAACAGCCCGCCCCCTATTTTTAAAAAAAGCAGCAGTTTCTGGGAAGTCAGCTGACGCTCAAGTTATCTGACAGGAGTACTCTGCAGAGTTACTTGTTAAGTGCTGCGAATACTCAGAATTGTAACCCTGAGATGCAAAGATAGGCCTTGTCTTCACAGTTTGTTTGACACTGTGTAAGAAGAAACTGAATTTGTTCAATTAAAAAGTTGCTTGGCCCCACATGCATGTTTGCACGTCTCTCAAACCACAAAGAAAAAAAAAACAGAACAAGTACTTAAAAAGTTTCTAAAGCTGCTTTACTGAATTACAGACCTGCTCCCTCTGCGAGCTTCAGAGAGAGTCTTTAATTAAGTCTTGGCCTACAGCCATCGCTCTGCTCCTTGAGTATACAGAACATGTTTATATACATGTACATGTGCAGAGAAGCCTCAGGATGTCTGTCAGCTCTTTCCTCCATCAGCAAACATGACTTTTTAGCAAAACATGGTTAAATGTGTCTCAGAGCGTTCCTGTTAAAAAAAGCATGTAAATCCTGTTTTTTTGTTTAATATTGTCCCTTCTTTTTGGTGCCAAGCACTCATTCTTGTGGTGCTTCTGCACTGCATTTTTCTGGGATCCCACAGTCCAGTGTTGCGCCAAAGTGTGTGTCTATTGCAAAGAAAGTAGAGCAGGTTGTGTGCATGTCAAAAGGTCTTTTTTGCACCCAGTGGCTGTTCCAGCAGTGTGTGAAAGCACTTTGGTGGTCAAAAGCACTATACAATAGATTACCATAGAGTCTGATCCACTAAGCAATGGCATACAGGCGTGTGATAAGTGCATGCTTGTATTGAGGTGCAGTATGTTGGGTGCAATAATGACGGGAGCGAAGGAAGGACGAAGGGTCAAACAGGACTCTGACGCAGGAGACTGTGGTTTGATAACTATTTGACCCATTGGGAATTGTTTAATGTTACCAGAATTAGTTATTTTAGCCAAAAGATGATTCATGGCAAAATGTTACCAAGTTAGTTTTGGTGCAGAGACTTAACCAAACTGTGACTATCACCCAAACAGTGTTTTCTGCATGCTTTATTTGAAGGCTGGCTTGATGTTGCACATTTATTTTCTCTAACTTGACTGCAGAATAAGACTGTGAGGTAAAATCTGACACTGAGATGGTTAACAGGAGGATGTATGAACATGCTTTGGTGTCATAACAGGTGGGATCACAACACAGTGCAGCCCATACTGTCACACTTTTGCCTTTTCTTGACTCGACTTCTCTTTAAGTTTGAGTGTGTAATGTCACTTTAATTTTTTATGCACCAACACCTCTATTCTTGTTCATCCCAACATTTGAATTTTGCAATTTGAAAGATAAAACTACCACTTCCTGCGTGCAAGAAGCGTTCTTCCATGGAAATGCCTGATGACAGGTGCCACATTCATAAAACCTTATGCAAAAAATGTAAATTTGCATATGCTCTCTGCTGTGCTGACTTACACACAAGCCTTCCACTCATTCCTACAATTATCTATAAATAGACGCCAACACAGTCTCCTGTTTAATCTAACTTTGATGTAAAGCAGAGACATTCTGTCTGTGGTCCTGCCAATGTCCATAAACTCAAAGCCAAAGTCGCTTTTGAACTGATAAGCTCAGTATGTGCAGACCCATGACTGTTAACGAAATGAGTTTCCAAAGAATGAGGTGGAAAGTGAAACACCATCAAAACAAGTCAAAGATTATATGTGATTATATTTAAACTTGAAAAAAAAACTTCTCTCACATTACTTGACATGGTCCTCCAGTTTCCATTATCACACTCACTTTGCTCGTTATACATGAAGCACATTAGTGAAATATCAATTATCCTGGTTTCTAATAGGGTTTGCTTTGTGCTTCTCCACTGTTCCTATAAATGGCCGCCAATGGTTACCATCCATTTTCAAAGGTTTAAAAGTCTTAAAAAAGCCACAGACGATGGGTTACGGGCTCTCATTCGACAACGTCTCAGTCTAAACTCTGGATGTTAAGCTCCTGGTGGTGTGCGGATACTTATCACAAACCACATTTAATCCAACATGGTGTGTCATGTTCCTTTCTGAGTGGAGTCGTTCCATCTTTAGAAACGTTATTCTCTCAAACGATGACCACAGTGCTGTATTAATACACAGCTGATCCATGTTGGCAGTTGTGATCTCCAAGCTGCCTCCTATTATTTCCGTACTGATGCATGCAGTTGCTGAGCTCATATGATCTGCACTTTGTTCTGTCTGTATGTTTGAACTGTGATCATTCTGAGAAACATGAATCCAAATAGAAGTAAGAGAAAAAGTAAGTGAGTATTTGGAGGCATCAAATGAAGCTGAATTCAGTTGTTTCAAGAGTGCGTCCTTCCAGATGGTCCAACTTGGACAAGGAGATTCAGTCGAATCTTGAGTTGATGCTCACATAAAACAGGTTGGATCTAATAACGTGCTGATATATGCAAATTACAGGAAAACAATACAACTGTTGTTCAGGAGGATTTTCATGGACTGAAACTTTCCATCATTCAAGATTTTTTTCGTATGGATTATAATTCATGTTTTTGTTTTGTTTTGCTTTGAAGGGTCAAAAATCCGGTAACACTGGTAATTAAAGGAGTCAGACTTCATTGTCGGAGTGACATGTTTTGGCTTGTTGCTTTGATTGGGGTCAGAGTCATGAAACATATTGCAAACAAGGTTTAAGTAGGGTAGGTATGAAACACAAACAATTAAAAAATGTAAAAGACAATCAGTCATAAACATTAACACACATGCCAACCAATGGGGTACCTGGAAAAATCTAGGTTGAATGAGTAATTAAGTCTCTCAGACTGGCAGGGAGGCAAAGGTGTGTTTACAAATGAGGGAAAAGGTCACCAGCTAAGAGGAGGCGCTTAAGATTAGAGAAAATAGACCTTAACCCAAAAGGTTCCCACAAGATATGACATATGTACAAAACACTTACAGAAAGAGCAAGAAAATGACCAGATATACAGAAAAAACACATTAAAAAAATATTATATGAAGTTAAAAATCACATGATTGAAGATATAGAAGAACAATAATAAAAACTTATTAGTTGAGAAGTTTTCATTCATACCATGAGAAAAAAAACTCTTAAGAAGGAAAATACTGAATGTGTCTCTCTTTTTTCTGAAGAATTAAATAAGTGAAACTCACTGAGTAAAAAGAGAAGAGAAAGTATTTAGGGACACACACACTCATAACAAGTGAAAAGTTAATCTTTTGCCACTTAAAGTAGTTTTGACACCAAACTGACCTTAAAGTTGACAGCTGAATTAGGTGAAGAAATGATTCTAACACTATTCACTTTTATGAAGTTACTTAAAATTACGATATATAACATTTTCATACTAAAATGTCAAAAAACAACAAAATCTTTGTTTTTAGTGTTGTTAAATTGTATTCTTCCATTATCCCAAATGATCCAACAGTGTTCTCTAACTCAGAGAAATCAGTCATTTTTTATTCAAGGTAAAGGCTACTTCATTTCATCTCCTGTCACTAACTTCGGAGTGACATGTGTCAGCGAGAAAGGAAGGAAGTCGGCAAACGTGACTAAATGCAACGTGAATCAAACTTTTAATACATCACCTCGTCTGTGAACGTTTCTATGACAAATCCCACAATCCCGCGCTATTTCATGACCTCAACAAAACCACATCTTCGGTTCGAGTTGTTTCAAAAGAGAGACCTCTAGTGGCAGAAATGACCTAACTTTTACTAAAACTAACACATTGAGAATATGACAAATGGGGTCAGATGGGGTAATGAGCACCTATGATGGACATAATCGGGGTTCGGGTTTGGAAACGCTGTTGTATCGTACGTTTCGTGGCGTTAGCCTCCAGCGCTTCATGCAAGAATCAGACTCTGAGGTTTCGTTACGTGCTTCTGTACGGAAATTTTGGTGTTGTAAAAGAGGGCCGTGTGTTTTCCCTCTGCTGAAAGACAAGCGGACTTTTATTTAGTGTCTTAATTTGTTTCTGTTAAATTATTTGTGAGAATACAGATGATAAAATTTCTCTACATTTTAGAATAATATTTTAGTTCACCTCATCCAGGCAGCTTTAATTGCACTGATTCATTTGAATACTTGATGTATCATGAATAGTTTCCAGTATTTCACCTTCCAATCACTCTGTTGCTACGTGCCTTTTCTTTGCCTGAAGCAGAAGTTGTTGTAACCATCTGCTCTCTTAGCACACAGTGTTCGCTGTACAGGTCATTGACCCCGCATTAGGTCATTGAAGGCTTTCCAGGTTTTGTTTAGAAGAAGAAAAACAGCGCTTAACAAGGCCAGCGATCTGTCCAAAAGGGGAGTGACGTTCCCATCAAGATTCCCAGCTAATAGCCTGGAAGGAAGTGACATTTAGTCTCAGAATAAACGTTTGTGCTTCAGAGGTGTGTACATAGCACTCCTAAAGCTGGCTCATGTTCAGCTATTTATCAAGACGTAGCATGCAAGTGTTGTTCTTTAATCCTCATTTGTATTCTTCCCTGTTTTTAGTTTACAGATAAGAATGAAAGTGAAAGAGTCAAAAAGAAACAACAAATGAGGTCTTTCCGAACTCTGAATCTGTATGTAACAAACTGTAAAATGTGATTGAGCGCTCCAGACAAAAGAGGACCTTGAGTTTCGGTTATTTTTGAAGTCAGTCTGGTTGTAGTTTTGCAACTTTTTGTTTTAAAACGCACTTATGTAACCCACTTACTGTTAGGTGTCTGGAGTAACTTGATTTCATAAACATGTTGTTAAAAGAAGACACAAAGGGACGTGTGTGGCCCAACCTGTGAGAGGACAAAACGATTTGGTCGGGTCCCTGCTGCCCCCCGACTGCAGCCAATACTTCTACACTGGCGTGATAATAAATGTTAGCTTTAGGTCAAGTGAGCACAATATAAAAGAAAGTAATAATGACCTTTAACTAGTTTTTGAAACATAACATCTTTACAGGACACAAGATTACCTAAAAATGCGGAACCACCTCTTGTAATATAGGTTTTAATTATGCAAATTACACATTTGCTTCTACAGAAATTGCCTAAGCCCTCTTATGGGCATTGAACCGGGAGCTTTGGCGGCCCCTTGAGGTCTGACACCTGAGGGCAGTTGCCCACCTTGCTTAGCAGACAGTTTAGCCTTGAAAATGGTGTAAAAGAATCTACAAAGCTGGATTTCGGCTGAGTAAACCTGATTTTCTTTGCCATTTTTAGCTTAAAATAATTCCCACATTGGCAGCACTGTGGTGGGCCAAAAAGCAAACACCTCCATTTGCTTTGCATTGCCCAAAGTGGTGACGTTCAATGTCAGAAACAAGCTGAAACCAAATATCAAGCCTATAAAAGGTGAACAGCAAACTTTGTGTAATGTAAACCAAAGAACTTATAAAGTCTCTTTACTTTGTAAGCACTAGGGTCTGTTTTAGAGGGCAGGCTAAGCAAACCATGGTTGTCCGTCCCATTGGATAACCCATTCTTTTTAAATCTTTACTTTGAACTCCCAACTTTTACTGTAATAAACTGTCAGCTCATCTGTCTGTCCACCTTGCACAATCCAGTGTGCTCGCTCATTTCGAGAATGCTGAAATCAGTGAAATAACCATGTTGTCACTGCCTCCTTGCTGGTTACCTGCAGTCAGATCTCAGCTCGCAGTCACACAGAGCATCGCTAAAGTTGCCTGGTTGCTGCTGAGTTCGGACGGTCACTCACTGTCACCACACGTTTTACATTTATTTAAATATTGGTAATTTGTCAGCCTGCTGCATATAACCTTGCTTTTGTTCACTCACAAAGTCTGTGACTGACAACAGCCTCACTGTTTGGTTAGCAAAGCGCTAACACAAGCTAACATCAGCAAAATAGGGCAAAGCAAGCAAGAAGCCTGAAGTTAATAGACAGTAAAAGTCTCTTGGTTTGACATGTTTGAAACCCCAGAAACAGAATAAAGAGTAAAGTTATCAATCATCACAGCTGGTTGCAACGTGAATCAGTTCATTTTAGCAAAAAGCTGAGTCACATGTATCAGGGGTTCCCCATTGTGATGAATAAAAGCCTGACTAGTCCACAGCATTGTTTGGAGGTGGCATGATGTTGATTTCTGTCACTTGAGACAATTTCCTCAAAAAGAGAGCTCAGCTCATGTAGGTTTACTGACTTCTTATTATTATTAGTGAGAAACAAGACAACAATGCTCGCGCTGGGTGAAAGTATCGACTTCATGTTAAATTGCATCAGAACACAAAAAATGGCATCTACTCTGTTTAAGACTGTCTCCTGACCCTTTTTTAGCACATTGTCCTTTTGTTGACAGCAGGGTCGTCAGAGAAACGTGAGACTTAGAAACTGGGTGACAAACATGTGAGAAGTAGGTCACCCATTTCCTTTTTCAGTCTTTGAACCTGTTTGAACTGTGACAGAAGATGCATTCGCTGTGGCGCCTCTGCGGCGTGTTTGCAGATGCGTCGTGACTTTGCTGCATGCAGCCTCTTTCTGTTCAAACTGTGACAGGCCCGGGCTTGTTTGACCCCGGTGCCCCCCAAGGTGTGATGTTGTTATGTCTGGATGAACCGTCAGGTGGATGAAGGGTCAGATGGTCAGGGCTGGTTACAGTTTGCCCCCCTCCCTCCCTCCCTGCCTTCACCTTTTGTTTGGAAACCACATGTTTGCAGAGCGTTGGAGCTGGCTTGTTGTTGATGTCTGCAGCCTGCAGCACTTCAACATAACAAGCTGCTGGAGCTCAGAGGTCAAAAGCCATTGAACTGTGGCTGAATGGGGGGTATTGTGTGTAAAAATAACAACAAGAGTGCTGCTGATAGTCATCCTTTTATGTGGTCATTTGGAGAAGCTCAGCATGTGGTTGCGCATAATTCACATGACCGGTTATCAGTTGGTCGTTGCCAACATGGAGTCATGCATCCGCAGATCACATGTTTTTTTTTTGCCGTGGCGCTCGTCAAGTGGATGAGGCGTGTTGAAATCCTTGTGTTAGTGACTGGAGGAGAAGTTCAAGAGATGACTTCATTGCCAGAAGGATAATTATACCCCCCCCCCCCTTCTTCTCTCATCTGAGGCTGGGATCAGCACTCGGTCAGCAAAAAATGAGCACAGACCTCCAGGATGTGATTCACGTCTGTGCATCTCTTTCTGTTTGGAATCAGAAGTTACCATTCAAGCAAAACCGCAAATCTTTTAGGTGGTTAGGCAAAAGTGCTGCAGGGGTGACAAACGTGATGACTCTTTCCCTAATAATGTTTACAATCTGGGCAGCACGATCAGACCAAATCAGACAGAGGCTGTTCTACTGTGGATAAAAGTTCAGAGATAAAAGACAGATTTTGGTTATTCCCTGCACTAGGCACATTTTTTCCCCCAACCTCACTTTGTGACATGAACACAGCATCTGTAACAATTGTAAAAACCTTTACAGGGGTGTAAAATCCCTGCCCTCTGCCTTGTTTTAGCCCAAGATTGTTAGTGAGCGCCTGTGAAGTCATTTCCATTGCCAGTGGATTTCAAGTTGTTGCTCAGGAAAATGACGTCTACATTCCTAAAGTTCTTCTTTGGGTGGGAACGTCGGTGGTTCGATCCTCGGCACCTCCAGTATCTGCATGACAAAGTGTCCTCAGTGAGATACTGAGCCCCAACATGCTCCCACTGGCTGTGTCTTCAGTATTTAAGTGCATATTACTATGCCTGATGAGTAGTTTGGCCCTAAAACAGCATTCGTAATGGACACAAGACTAGAGAAGCACCTTATGCAGTCTGTTTATCATTGATCATTCAAGTTGAGTTACTTTGTCTAATATTGGTTTTTCAAATAGGGAAAACCCCCTCATCCCTGGCTCTGTTAGGTTAACAGGAGGGTATCAAGTTGTTTGTTCAAGGATTCTTGTTTCTCTTCCTCCTCTAGTCTTTGCCAGTTGTTGCTGCTGGAGCTAATATTTGCAACAAAAGTGAGCAAACTATCAGTATCACGGATCAGATTTTATCTGATTTGTGATACATGGGTGTGCTGCACAACAGAGACAGCAGAAAGTTGGTGGAGTGATGCGTTTCACTTTTCATTTATTTGCAGTCAACACCATTTCTCCTTCCCAATGTGACATGAAGATGATGTGTTTTCTTATCATTTTTTGATTTATTGGTGGTTACATTTTGAAACTGTCTGCCAGAGGGACTTTAGGGGATGTTCCTGAGCAAAATAGAAAGAGAAACTAAAACTAAACCAAAACAAAAATAATAATAAAAAAGGTAGAGAGCTACAGCAGTGGGGGATCACCAAGTTCATGGTTATGCACTGCAGATCTGTTCGACTAACTTGTTGCACATGCAAATTAGCTTTAAGGCTGGTTAAGCAAATGTAGGCTAATGTTTATTGCAGTCATGCATGTTTGTCAGCTGTGTGTGATGGTTTCAGATGCAAACAGAAAGTCTCAAAAGTAACAGCATCAGTATGTGGAGAGAAAAACTCAACAAATCTTCACCTCAACTGCCCACACATGAAGTTCAAGCAATAATTAGGTGGAGTCTCAAACCACAATTTGTTTTTTTCATTCAACTCATCATTGACCCCATTTTCTTTTCACTTCCTGACATCTGGTCATTTGAATTTTGTTAAACACACGTTCAAGTGGGACAAACTGTTGAAAGACGATCCTGATATTGTAAGCTCGACCTGTTTACAGTCACATGAAGATACAGAGGAGTCTCTCATGTGAGGCCTCGCTTGTTTTTTTTTCCGCACAAAACTTTGTGGAAAAAGATAAAAACAGTTGATGTTTTCAGTATAAAGGGTTCAGTTCACCGTTTGTCAACGAGAACCAGAGAAAGTCAACATGGAAAAATCAAATTCTTCTATCGTGTTGATCAGGCGTGATCACACCTCCGCCTTGTTTCCTTTAATCAGAACCAGAGTTGAAAAGTTGACTTTTTAAAATTTATTTCCTTTAGTGATTTTTTTTGGGTTCACACCTCTAACCACAAGGAAAAACATCTTCATAAACAAAGGCCATAAGGGCGCAGTGTGTAGGATTGGATATAGTGCATAATACTATGTTTTCATCAGCGTATAATCGCATGAAATTAAGAACTGTCGTGTTTTTATTGCCTTAGACTGAACCAGTAAACCTGCAGATACAGACCTTCTAGCAGACCAAAAGGGACAAACAAAACACAGCTTCTAGAGAAGATCTTTTGCATTTTTGCAATTTTTTGGGCATTTTTAGTGGCCACCATTGGTTTTACATGCTTGGAAAAGATGGTTTTTTTTTTTTCTTTTTTTTCTTAAATATTTTTTTTCGGGCTTTTTTGGCCTTTATTGATTAGGACAGTGTTGAAAGGGGGAGACAGAGAGAGAGGGGGCAGTGACATGCAGCAAAGGGTCGGAGCCGGAATCGAACTTGCGACTGCCGCGCGGAGGACTGAGCCTCGCGTACATGGGCCGCGCACGCTAACCACTGAGCTAAACGGCGGCCCGGAAAAGATGTTTTTATACAACAAGACTGATGCAAAAGAGCAAATGTAATTTAAGAAGCTTGTTTTGGCTGCAAAATGTGAACCAAAAAAATTCCACAGAACCATTTTTTAAGTTTCATAAAATGACATGTAAATCGAGAAGCAGTTGAAAATGTAGCTTTTGTAGCTTCTATTCATTCAGATAGTGTCACTGCAAAATAGTATAACCTGTGCCCTTCTCCTTTTACCGGTGTAGTTTCCCATTGTTGGTTGGAAATTCCATGTACAAGGTACCAGAGAGACATTTTAAGTCAGCTCTGAACGTGAGGCGGCTCTACGGTACTTTCTAAAACCTTTTTCACCCACCCAGCAACGTTCTGCTTCACACTTGTACAGTTTGAACCCTGCATTCAGCCGGGACCTCCCCAGTTCAACCACAGCCTGTTGGAGGATCTGATTAAGCTTCTCAGCCCTGGCCTACACTCTCAAACAGACACGTACACCCACACACAGCTGCAGTCACAACAGACTAAAGATATACACATTCCCACGCATGGGCTATAAGAATACCCTCTAATGACGAAATGTATGTTCTGCGGACCCTCGTGTGCTCATGGATGCTGAAGGTATCATTCCAGTTTTATTCAGGAGCACCTCAGCCGTTTGCAGTAAAAAGGCAAAACATGACTCGTTCACATCCCTGCTCAGATTTTATCCTGTTATCTCGATCCAAACATGGCGCATTTAACTGACACCAAGCTAAGCAGACACTCATCACATTGTGTGTGTGTGATCTGCAGACCATGAAAATGTTAGGTGTTATCCCGACTCTGATAAATGTTTCACTAAGCAGCTGAAATTACTGTTTTCAGCACGTGGTTCCCCCTGTCGCAAACCACAGAGCACACACCTATGAAAATAAAAACCGTTAATTAGGGGCTTTTCTATAAGCTTTGCTATTGTTTTGTCTCTCCATGCTTGTCTGTGAATTTGGGTCAGGGCTGAAGTCTTTCATCCTCCCCCATGGACGACGATGGGGGGATTATGGCACAGACAAAATAAGCGTTCAGCTGATAACCGACGACACAAAGAGGCCTGCCAGCTCCGGCATGTCGCCCTCACATTACCAAAAAAAGAGCGCTGTTTGGTGAAATGTTGATCTCTGTTGTTAGTCGTTTCACAGAGACCAAGAAAAGAAGGTTGCTCAATGCATCGCAGAAAAAACACCATTTGAAAACATAATCCTCTTACATTCTGCAATGAATGTTGATCAGATGGGTTTGAGATTTATCATCAATATTTGTGATATTTTTGCACTCTTGGCCGATGTCCTAATCCAGTGTTTTGGTGACTGAATCCAACTGTTTTAGAATTCAATCAAAGTTCTTTCAAACCAGAAAAGAGGTTTAGCAGTTGAGCTAAAGGTCACATGTCCATAAACAATAATGCATTTTGTTTGAAGCTCCTTTGAGCAACACGTTAACGGATTAGCTGAAGATAATCTATATGTTTCTTATTATCAACAAATCTCAAAAAAGAACAAAGAGTGTGACCTCATGATGGTGTAGAAACAGCACGGCACTCTGAAGGACATTGCACATATAGTTTTGCGTCTTATTTCCACTATCTGCATTTATGACTTTGGCCGTTCTGCAAAGGAAAAATCAGGTGACCTTTGCTGAGTGCCCTTTATTATCTTTGTACAGTAATAAACATGCAATAAACACTTTGGGAAATGGTCGCAGTTTGTTCAGGGTTACACAGGAAACCGCTCGCCGAAGTTTAGGCATTAAAACGGTTCAGTTAGGTTTGGAAACATCATGATTTGGGTTGATATAAGTATGTAACAAAAGACATAAACTTTATATGAGTTAGAAGAGCCACATACTTAAATTTCTTACTGTTAATACTGGAGCATATCTGTAGATTCAACAGAACAACACCAATGGACCTTAAAGTTACCAGAATCTCTGTAACTTTATGACAAATGATTGTTTATTTTCTGTTTAGTTGATTTACTCAAGAAAAACCCCAACATTTTCTAACTAAATATGAGGTGTGAAAAGAAAGTTGCTTCCTTCCCCGAAGCTAAACAAGGTGTTAACATAAAACCGTTGGCTTAAATCTGATATGGGAATTTTTTTCTTAAGAACCGGAAGCTTATTAGGACTCTAATCAGATCAAAGGGTGTGTGAGGGATAAAACTCACATGACTGCGTGGGCGGGCGGGTTATCGTGTTCAGGGTAAGGCAGTAATGATAGCATCAGTTAGCTAATTAGATCATTAACATGTTTCTCAGATTAGTGTTTTGTGTTTTGGTGAGAGGCTTAGCTTTTTATAATGTGTAATTTTTAATAATCTTCAATGAAACCCCATGATGATGAGGATAAATCTCTTAGAAATGAATATTAAGGGAATTTTTGCTGAAGAGCGGTGCTGTTTTTTGTCTGTCTGCAGAACACTTGCACACCGAAACAATGCAACACAGGTGTGAAGTCTTATAGCGTCGTTGTTTTAATTGCTTGTTCGCCAAAAAAAAAAAAAAAAGTTCCTGCAGATTTTGCAATAGACTTAGACAAACACAAACACACCTGTGTGTCAGGGTTTGCTTTCAATATTTTTTTTTTTTCCAAAACCACCAAGAGCACCTGACCAGTTTATTTTACCTGTGTGCTTTAAAGAGCAGTGATGATGAAGGTCCCTCCCAGCTGCCAGCTGCTATCCGGCGTTCAGCAGCGTGAAATGTGCATATATATTCATGCATGGCCCATGTTTGCCATGGGCCATACAGCTTGTCACCTGAACTGAGACTGTTTGTGCAGGAGCTTCTGTTTGCAGTTCTGTATTTGCTTAATTTAATAGTAAGCTAAGGTACATTTACGCTAATTCGCTCCGTATGAACGAAAGCTTTTCATATCCTCGTCTGTAGAGACACATCTGATTAGAAGATTGCTGTTTACTTATTCAGATCTGAATGTGTTGTGTTCTGTACACGGAGCTGATTTAGCATCATTGCTGTTGTACTTAATGTTCCCGCAGTTCAAGTCTCCTTTTATCTCTGAACTAGGAAGTCTAGAAAATAAATTAAAAACTTGTTTACTAGCAAGAGGTAGCAGGAATTTGGCACTCATGTATTTTCCTGCACTAAAAATGGAATGAAAAGATGGAATGAGTTTCCACATGACTGACAGATGACCGGTTTGTCTCGCACTGATCACAAGATGCAGCAATGAAATGGAAAATGTGGAGGAAATCATTTGATTTTTGGTCTTGGCTCACGTAAATGATTTTTAAGCCTGTTTTTGCAGCTGATTTGTTTTTGACGCCTCCTCACACCAGCTCAAGTTTTTGCCGCTCACATGTAGAAAAATATAAACAACCTTTTTTTTTTAAGGAAATATCCAAAATCCTCAGACGTCTCATCATCTGGTGCATAAGTGCTATAAAGTCTAATTTTAACATTCAGTTTCAGATGTAAAATAAAAATAAGCTATGACATCCATCTCCTGGAAAACTTTGTGTTTGTAACAGTGATTACATGAGAAATACAAACTGTAAGAAGCCAAAAATGTATCACCAACATATTGAGCATTAAAGACACACCTTGATACGAATGCTACCTGCTGGTTTAGTTTCCTTTTACATTCGCCAACACAAATGAGCAGTGACGCAAAAGCCACCAGAGTCGCCTTCTACCTTCTTTAATCTGGGGGTTTGGTTGCCTTTTTTTTAAAATCTTATTTAATCTGAGAAATGGCTCAACATGTCACAAAGAAAAACAACTCCCACATGACGCCGACGCAGGAAATTTACAGAGTATTTACTGGTTAAAGTTTAGTCAGGAGGAAGCTATAAACAACAGCTTCCTACTCGTTTACCCACTGCACGTGAGTAAACCGTCCTGTTCACCTAAACTTATACACCTTAACATACACACTTTAACACACACACATATAGGCATTAACAAGCAGGATGACTGACACATGAGTTCAAGGACACAGGAAGAGGATATCATACATTGAAGGGAGTGACGTCACTTTACTCAGCTATTTAAGATATTTATGACAAGGAAGAAGTGTTTATATCCCTTCTGCCGGAAACCATTGAGCAACATGCCACCAAATATGGAATTGTCGGAAATGACACAAGGAAATTTCAGAACATGCAAATCTTATCATTAATCATTTAACTCAGTTCATGTTACTTTCCAAGCTGTATTTAGTCAAAATGGAGTTAAAAAACACATGTGCTGTCTCAGTTGTGATTAGTCACACAGCGTTCATAATGCAGTTTGTCTTGTGACCTCAGCTGCTGCTGACTTCACGCAGATTCTTCTGATAAATCTGTGATTGGTTATCTGACCTGTGAGAGGACAGACCGCTGATCTGAGTGGGTTTGATCCTGAATGTGCTGCACGCGGCGTTTCATGTGGCGTTTTCATGTTTTCTTCTGAACTTACAACACACTTCCTATGAGCCCTTTGGATTCCCTCTGCAAAACGACTGTCGACTCCTTGTTTCCTCCTTTTCCTTTTTAATGAGCAATCAGCTGCTGAAATGCATCCTGTGTGAATTACAGGGAACTTGCAGCAATCCAGTGATAATTCCTGTTTTTTACACATTGGTTTTGGACGTCAATTGTGATAACTGTGTGAAGACCAAAATAACTGCTGTTATCTGGGAATTCTGTGGCATTGCCATAAATAAGCTCTTACTCAGCTTTAATCTCTACATGAGCTTCTGTTATGCAGGATTTGAATCTTCAGAGCAGGACCAAAGATTAACTTTGACCAATCAAATGTCCAAAGTTCACCAAAGTATCAAGAACAACTGCCCTTCGTTGATATTTCTGTTAGCAAGGAATATTCTGATCCATTCCTGATTGATTTAACAAAAAAAAGGGGAAAATCAGCCGTTTTCTTGTTTTCTAGCTGTGTTATCAACTGTAGGATCATTTTCTGTGTTTATGATGGATTCCAGCGGGTCAACAAGTCCGTCAGCCTCCAACCAAAACATCCAGGTTGGACGATATGTCTTGAGGAAATAGGTGTCGGTTCACACTGTATCAGGTTCTGGAGAAGAAACATGATCGGCGTGAGACAGATGGTAAGAAGCGTTCCTGAGAGAACGGCCCCCACGTGACGACGCGGTGTTGCATGCACTGATTAATAATAGAGAAAAGTGTCAGTTCGCAGGCCGGTGACAGCACGTGATCCATGACATCTCGCCTCAAGGTCAAGGAGAAGCAGAGCTGATGTCTTTATGTCCACAAACCTCTGTGTTCTGTTTTTCTTCTTTCCTTTTGCCTCCCCTTGTTGCTTCGTTATGTACAGAGCAGATTATATGAGTTTGTGTAGGCAGATGCTGTGTTTGTTGAACTGCAAAGAGCAAATATTTTGTGCCTTGTAATCCTCAAGTTGGATCGTAGGAGACTGAAACTGTTGTTTTTGTGTCAGAGTTTGAGGCGCTTTCGAGAAACGTTTTGTAAACATTGTTTTTTTATGCATTGTGCCGCTGACACAGTTTTTGAGATTGAGACAACTGTCGCTCTCATCAACTGACGAAAGCCAGTCCAACGTTGTTCCTCCTCTTCCTCGCTCTCCTAAAAGTCCATAAGGTGGCTTTAGTAATTCTTTAATCAAGTTGCAGCTTCCTTTTCTTGCTTGATCTTTTTATTTTTCATTTCTTAGTTTTCTTCATCAGCATCATCTTCTGTATCTTCGTCATAATGTCCACAAACGTTGCTGAGCCTGTTTGCATTAGCAATCTCGATGGCTTCAGTTCTGTTGCCCGTTCTACCACCAACATTCCCCACTGGGTCCCCGTTCGGCCTCGGACATTAAAAATCTCTTTCTCATGGTGGTCTGAAGCTCTTCTAAAAGCCATACAACAGCAGGCACTCTCAGGTTTCCCAAGCAGTCAGTTAGCTGCAGGGCTAACAGAGCTAACTAGCAGCTAAAAAACAGTTCAAAATAACTCAAAAAAGCATTTTCTTCGTTCAATGTGATGGCGTCCCTTAAAGCGTTACACACAGAGACATCATTCAAGCTTTTACAGGTCAGTTTAACCATCAAAATGTTTCAAAAGCTGTTATTTCTTATCTTTAATTGTTACATTATGTTGCTTTAAGCACTTGTTATAGAAGCCATTTCCAGCTGTAGGCAGGGAAACCCATCTCACCTGTATTTGAGTAACTGGAAGAAACCGGAACAGATTAAAACTCAGTTATAAAAGAGTATTTGATTAATCAAATGAATACAAAACCATGCAGCAACTTCTGAGCGTAGACTGGCTGTTTGAGGTGGAGAATGATACAACATGTTCCCCTGTTTGGATGCTGTAAAACCGATCATTTGCTTTTAAGGAGAACAGACTCGTATATGTGTCGTACATCTGTTATCTCTGGTGTTACAGGCTTTTCTATGCAAAATGAGTTTGTCTTTGACCATCTCTGGTGCTAATTATCAAATTTTATTATACCAACATGCAGATGGAGAAGATGGTGTTTATTAGACCTGCATGTTGCAAACGTCAGCATGTTAATTGTCAATGAAAGCATGCAAATGTCAGAGTTTAGCTCAAAGTGCAGCCTCACACAGCAACTTAAATGGCTTAAGCTTGTAGTGCTGCTTGATAAATTACCAAACCACTCACTTATTAATTCATTTATAGTTTACTTTTTCACCTTTACTCCTTTAAATGAGTTGTTTGTGGTGTTTGCAATCTAGAAATTGAAGTTTCTTTAAGTCTGTGCATATATTTTGTTGCCTGAAATCCAATCAAAGAAAGCATAGTTTAGTAGTTTGCTGGTCTGCAGGTTTGATGATGACATGATTGTGTCCTGGACTTCACCTGAGAAGCTCAGGCGTTCACATGCACACGAACTGCCTGGCATTAGTTCAGTGATCCAAAGTGTTTTCAGGCTTCACTGATGTCCTGCCATGCCTCCTTGAGTCCAGAAAAACAAGAGCTTAGCGCAAAGGAATGCAGAGAGCCCTTCACTGGACCCTGAAGGGGCTCTGCAGCTTACAGAAAGAGAGCAGGGGCAGTGTTGTGTTTCCTTGAATGAGTTTGAACACTCTTTATCATGCTTTCTTGATTCTCACTGCAGCTTCATGAAAGAATCACTGAAGTTACTTTCTGGTCCTTTCACAGACTGAGGAAAAGGAAGTCATACAGCCTTTTTTAAACAAATGACACGAAACGAATCTAAACCTGAAAAACCACCAGTGCAGGCCTCCAATCTGTTAAAACCACTTTGCATCTGGTGCAACGAAAATGCAACCATTTTTTTTTTTTTTTTGCACATAACCAAGGCTTGAATACAAATAATCCCTCTTTGCTGTCTAAAAAAAAAAAACAAATCCTTTCCTTCTGCTGTCTGAGGCTTTAAAGACATCATTTTTGTGGCGTGGTGGAAAACACCCCCATCAAATATCAGAGTCTGCATCCAAACCACGTCTCAAAAAAAAAAAATAAGGCATGCCCCTCCAGCTGCTAACATGTAAATGCAGCCCTTTTAAGACGATTTGTTTACCAAATGTTGTTCCGTCAGTTAAGTTTTAGTCATTTCCTCATCATGGCCTTAAGACATATCAGGAAAAGCATGTTTTTTTAATTTCTGACAGCTTTCCCGTAAGACTGTGAGCCTTATCAGCCCCCACAGAAAATTTCCTTGCTTTACCTGCAAAAAAAAAAAAAAAAAGAAAAAAGCTCACACCTTCAGTGTTTTGACTGAAATACTGGCCAACTTTTTGCCTCCCACACACACATCTCACTTAATTAAAGGCTGTGACAGTGGAGACTGTGGACCGGGGAAAAAACGCGTCTGTGTTAGACTGTGTGAGACAGTCTTGGCCGTCTCTCTCTCCTCACATTCTTTCAGTACGCCCACGCTCTTTAAAGAAACAGCACTGGAGTTTCATGCTGCAGCCTCAAAGAGCGACACTCCTACGCAGGTTTCAGTCTCTGCGTTTGATGATAACATCTTGTGTTAAAGTTCTGTTCGACACAAGGTGAATCTTTTTATTATGTTATTCTGAGAGTGTTGAAGAGCTTTAGTCTTTGTTCCTCCGTGTGGAACAAAAGGACGTGAGCTGAAATGTTTTGCTTGTTTCCCAGCAAGAGTCGCTGAGGTGCAAAAACCTCAGGAATCCTTCAGAATAAAAGCTCGGCATTCATCCCAGAAAGAAAGACAGTGCAAACTGTGAAATACATTTTGATTAACTCTGTTTTATTTGCATAATCAAACAGCCAATAAGTGAGCTGAGACAAAGCAGATCTGACCAACAGTCTGACAGCAAATAAGTATTGTTTTCTGCAAAAAGGGTTTAAAAAGATTCAGACTTTTGTTTTCGCCATGAAGATGTTTGAAATTAAGTGGAGTCTAATGTCATTGCAATGAATTTCAACTGATTAATTTCTAAATTCTCCCTGAAAAAGTAAAACTGCAAACTCTTCATGATGCAGCTCTGTCTTTCTGCTGGTTGAGGTTGGGTCAGTTGCTGTTCACATAAAATGAAACCCACTCAGAGTCATTAAAATTCCTCGATCATGCGCTGTGGTCAAGTTATGTTGAATCATTCTTATGCCAGAGCCTGA
Organism: Ctenochaetus hawaiiensis; assembly: GCA_029783645.1. Taxonomy (NCBI): domain Eukaryota; kingdom Metazoa; phylum Chordata; class Actinopteri; order Acanthuriformes; family Acanthuridae; genus Ctenochaetus; species Ctenochaetus hawaiiensis. The sequence continues at coordinate 2,178,078 of JAPZDY010000025.1, forward strand.
ACTTTGACAGACTTTCTCTCCCCCCCCCCTCACTCAGGACATCAGATTAGCTTGCTTTGGAAAATCCAGCCAAATCACGCAGGAAACGGATGACTTTAATGATCTCAGTCTGCTTTTTCTTACTTTTTTTTAAGCTCATGATTTTCCATTTCAGTTTTTTCTAAGGTGACCTGGTCGAACACTGACTCATCTCGCAGAGTTTCAGTTCTCGTCGGGTCGGTCACAACTAGAATGAATGAATGCCACTTGTCATTGTCTAAAAAAATTGTCGGCATCTGCTTCCTGTTTTCTAACCTCAGCTCCTCTTTGTCATGGTCATCTGCTTGCAACAGCACAAACTCTGCAACCACAGTCATGCTGACAGACTGTGCGTCCCTCTCTCTCTCTCTCTCATTTTATCTGCGTTGGACCTGGACCTTGATGTCATTTATGCTGTCAGTCCTTGAGTCAGCCGTTTGTTCGCTCCCGCTCCTTTTTTTTTTCCCAGCTCCTCTATCAGCTGACTGTGTTTGCTTCCTCGCAAAGCAAATTTACTCTGTAATGCGTTTGATGGCCGACTCACAAGAACGGGCTTGTCTTTGGCAAAGTCATATACCTGTAAAACTCACGTCAGGCCACGGCTCCTCATTTCATTACCTCAGAGTCATTTTTGCTTTCTAAAAACAGCACCGTTTTTGATTTATCGCCCCTTATTTCATTGCATTTTCCCTACAGTATTTAACCAAGCGAGCTGCAGAGATGTGACATTTAAGCACAGAGAGCAGCAGTTTGTGGCTGTGTTCGGTGGGAAGGGGAGGAATGAGGATCAGGATGCAGGCAGGCGACTGTCCAGAGAGACAGCGAAGGAAAAAAAAAAAAGGAGGTTCTAGGAACAGTGAGTCCTAATATAACTCAAACAAATAAGGGTGTGTGTAACTGCAAGTGGATTTCCTAGTAATAATGTGAAAAAGGGACTGTGTGTTTGTTCGGAGGCTATTCACGGCCTGCACAGTTAAACAGGAATAGCAGGAGCTTTTTACTTCAGCTGCGGTTCATAAAAGCTTTCAGCCTTGGCCTTTGTCCCTGCTTTGAATAGCAAGATAGACTTTAAAGCTCTGCCCTGAAAAAAAAAAAAAAAATAGACAATTGAAAGCCAACCAACCAACAGCTGGCAACGCAACTGCTGTCAGAGTCTCTCAAAGTCAAGATCCAACCTGCTCTTCTCATCCATAGCGTGGTTTTTCCAGTTTTCCTTTTCTGTTTTGAGTACACAGGAAGGTGTGTGTGTGTGTGTGCATGTGTGTAGTAACTTGTGTGCAAAAAGTGAGGCAACAGCCGGTTTGCAGCAGAGCACCAGTCAATAACATTCCCACGCAGTTCCCGGGAGAAGAAAAAAAAAACGAGCCTCATCAGCAGCAAGTCAGCAGCAGATAAACAAAGTCAACTCAGGCAAACTGGAGCTTTAAAGAGGGAGAACACTGTTATTCCCGAGTGCACGTAACACACGTCAGTCAGCAGCTCAGGCAGTGTTTCCTCCCCTCAGTGTTTCCATGCTCATGCTCACCCTCTATGGACAGTAAAGATACATTAACTCTACTAAATTTGGTTTAAAACTTCTTTACAGACAAGCTTTTAAGCACTGTTTTAGGAATAATCTTTAGGAATAATCTAATAATCTAATCACACTACAGGATTTTAAAAATCTTAAGATTCTGAAATCGGGTTGTATCACACACATAAGGAGAATCTTCACAGATCATCTTCTCTTAAATCTTAAACGCACACACACTACAAGATTTGAAAATAATGACCAGCACACACTACAGGATTTCATCAAGGTTATCGGACCAGAGAGAGCGACGCACCACGTGATCCTACGTCATCTCACAAGGAAGCGAATTTAACAAAAGCACAAAAAATGGAGACTCGTGCGGTGCTGCTGTCTGTAGCCATTATTTGCAATGACAGAAGGAAAAAGGCTGAAAGAATCTGGATGAAGAAGTGGTTTGGGAGACGCGGACAACACGGGTTGTCCATTCAAAGAGAACTGGGGTTGAGAAATTCAATTTAAAGTTACGTTACGTGGTCACCATTTTCATCTCCGATAACTTCCGATGATCATTTCCAGCCCCTCGTAGGCGGCTCTCTCTGATTGGCTATTGTCATCCTCAGCGAAAATGAGTGGCATAATCATGCCGATAAAAATCAAACATGTTTGAAAATTCCCAGGGCGGCTCCAAATGTCGGGAGGGCCGATCGTGGGGCTTAAGATTGATCCGTCACCCGCTCACACTAGAAGATAACCTGGGCCAAACATGGGGGCCGATCTTGGTCTTGGCCCGAGAATCCTGTAGTGTGAGCCAGGCTTGACCTGGAAGCAGAAGATCAGTCGCAGAAAAGATCAGGGAGAAAGAACAGTGATGAAGAAGATGTTGGGTTGTTGTGACAGATTGAACATTTATAGAAACGATCATGAAGTTCTCTTCCTGACTGGGTCCTTCAAGTCGCAACATGTCTTTCAATGATTCATCACATTCATATCACATGACCTTTTCTTAAAACAAAAAAACAAACAGCCTGTAAACATCTATTAGCCTCGACTAGCAGCTGTTCACTCAACATGAATAATGAAATACCGGTGCTGCTGACCTTGTTGTGTTTGCCAACAGTTTCCAAGTGTGCAAGTGTTTGGTGTTACTAAAATAAGGTCATCAGCGTTTCCAAAAGTCTTCATTTTTAGGTTTTCCAACAGCTGGAACAGTGTGGACGAACACGTATCAAGAGCTATGTGTGTGAAAGCAGAAACGTAGTGTGGATTCAGCTTTAAAGTCTGGGTTGTTGATTGCATCTATGTAAATGTAAGCTTTATGATTAAGAATTTACAACAAAAATCTTATTAAAAGCTCATAAAATATGAAGAATTATATGCAGCAGAGTGTAATTGGGGTTCCTAATCAGGTGTCACATGTTTATGAGATGTCACAAAAGACACATGTCCTCTGCAAACTTCAAAATAAAATAATATGGATGTTAATTTGTGCATCACAACTTTGATTTCTTACTCTTTCGTCTCCCAATAATCATCTTAAAACCCCTCAGATTTACCTGGTGACCAGCTCATTGGTTGGAAACAACAGGACTAAAATAGTCAACAGTACATGAAGTCATAAAAACTGGTTCCACCTCGAGTGGCTGCAACAATGAAATGCAGCCAGACGCATTTCATACCGGAGTATGAAAAGTATTTTTAGTTTTGATAATCATGTGTGATATTGAAGTGTGTGTTTGTGTGTGTAACCCCCCTCATTTCCCACAGTCTGCATTCATGCTTATAAATCAGAGGAAGTGAATCATCTTTGGTTTTCTGCTCCACCTGTTCATTAGATTCAGATAACAATCAGAAAACAGTTGATGTGAAAGAAAACAACTGACGTGCACAAACGTGGCTCACAAACCCAAAAGCAAACTGACAAAAATGACACAATATCTTTAAAAAATGTGACAAAAATGATTATTTAAACACACAGTCATTTGTAGATTGTGAATATGTAAATGTAATAAACACCACATGAATAATAAATTAGATATAAGTGAAACCATGACTTTTTTTATTAACAAATTACAATATTACTCATTAGATCCTTTGTGTGTTCAAGTATCAATCAGTCAGGCTGATAAAAAAGTAGGTGTTTGGGGATCTTTATTTAACTGCTTGTCATCTGGAAATTTGGCAGGTTTGGTTTAAAATGTTTTTCATTTTTTCCACTTTAACTCTGGTTACGATTCAGACCGAATGAGTCGGCCTTCGGGTTAAACTCCCTCCCAACCACAGAAGTTCGGAGCAACACTTGCATCACCGCCGCTTCTTCAGAAACACCATCAGTGGTGACTTCAGGCTGCATTTGTGGGCGCAAGTCTGACATTTCAAACCATGAAAAATACTGAAAGTGCTGTTCAGACGATTTACCGCTGTTTCAGTCACCAATAACTCAAAACTGATTCCTCACCGTCTCATGTCTCGCTTCAATGTCAGGAAATAAATCATAATAAGATGCGATCAGTTTGGGTTTTGCATTAGAAGTCTAAACATGCTGATTCCCACCGCTGACCTTTTGATTGCGTTCTGATGTTTTTGCTAGATCCAATTTTTCTTTGCATGACCTTTTTAACTGGGGCAGCAGTCGGAGCATCGTGGCCGCAGACCATGATGGAGGTGCTGACTCCAAACCGATTCGCTCCTCAGCTGCACTCAGAGATTTTTGTGCACAAAAATGACAAACAAAATCAGTAACGAGAAGCTGTGGAATCTTTTTCCTTGGTGGTTTTTCCATGATGAATGATTGTGAATCCTGAGGCGAGATTTATTCTCCTTAAAAGGACCCAAACACATCTTCAGACACCATTCAGACACCAAACACATGCACAGCAGGTTGGTGTTTACAGTAATGTCATGCTGTAGCCGTAAAGGCAAGTCTGCGCTGTGAAAATTGGAGGTATGATGATGAATCTGATATATTATTGATGAA
>JAPZDY010000025.1:2196237-2206700 GCA_029783645.1 Ctenochaetus hawaiiensis
GTTTATTAAAACTTTCTACCTTTCTTAACTAACATAGATTTGGTACTTAATAATTGTTGGGTTTGGTTAAATTTATGGATCTGCTTGCTGTTCTTCTTTGAAGTAGCTGCCAGCTCAAAGTGAGCAGAGGTGGTTTGGAGTTCACTAATGAACCAGCGATTGAATATAAACAGACAATTACAGTCTATAAATAACGTGCCATGATCACAGTCTAAAATCAGTCGTCCTTCTCCCAAACACCTTCTTCTGCCCTGAACTTCTTTTTCCTTTTAAGGCCATCTAAGTGAATGTTTCTGGAGGAAGAGAAGAACGTCTGTCAGTCCAGCTTTCCCAAAATTGGAGAAGAACTCGCTGGGAATTCAAGATTGTTTGTTGTTCTTCCTCAGTCCACTGAGAACAAAATAATATTATCTCCAACAGCAAAGTGCAGAAATAAGTCATTGTCAAAATGCAGTACAGGGTTAGCAGAACATTTGTTTTAAGACTTTGTCTTTTTTTATTTCTCTTTACACAAGTAAAATCACTTCTACTTGAGTTACAGTCAGTTTAAATTGCTTGTACTTCAGTTTTCAGTTCTGCTTCTTTAAAGTTTAAGTTCTGTTTGAACATAACGCTAAAAGGAACTTTAGTTTTGGTTTATAAAACGCCTCTTTTGTCTCTTTTTTTCTCCTAAATTCTTTCCACATGCAGTCATAGGATGAGGCATTCAGGCTCATGGCCATACATTCGTCTCCAGATGCAGCCTTGTGTCGGGTTTCCCGTAAGCAGAGGGTCAGACCAAGTGTTGGTGTGTGTGTGTGTTTGTGTGTGTGAGACTGTGTGGGAGGGCGAGTGGGTTTGTATGGGGGAGGCGAGAGCTTGAAGGGAGGAGGCGTGGAAGCGTGGGAGGAGGAGACATCAAAGACAAGGGGGGGAAATCGGATCCCCTCGTTCAGACAAAGCAGGCCGTGGGGTTTGGAGACAAAGGAAATGTGATCCACCACGTGACCGTGAACGCCACGCATGCCTCTCCTGTCTGGCTCCATTCAGCTTTTCGCTCATTCAACTTTAAGTGCCACGACGAGCAGCTGGACCAACCTGAAATTTGTCCCCTTTAATCTGAAATGGCATGTTTCGGTTTTGGTCGTTCTTTTAAAGAATGTATTGTTGTTTTTGTCTTTTGTGCAGTTATGATGTGTTTTTTTTTTAAGTCTCTTTGTTTTGTAAGAGTTATGTTTTTTAATGTGCGCGAATTGTTTGGGGCTTTTGTTTTCAGTTGTTAGTGGGAAACCACCGTCTCTGCGTTCAAAATTTGTTTTTTAGTACAATTCAAAACAACCAGATGGCAAAAAAGATCATACTGCAGAAAAAACACCAAATAAAAACAAGAAAACAAGATCACATCCGATATGCATCTCATGAACCATTTTATTTTCCATTTCTTCTGTGTTCTCTCTAAGTTATCTCCCTTTCTCTTATTTCTTCTCTCTAAATTTTTGTCCATCTCATCCTCCTTTACCTTACTACATTTCCTTTGTCCCTCCTTTTCTCTACATCCCCCGCTGACTTGTTTCCTTATGCTAGTTGTGTGAAAAGTACAATATTTGCTTATAGTTGATTCAAAGTATAAAGTAAAAGAAAATGAAAGAACTAAAGCAAAATGCAGGCTCATTAATTGTACTCAAATAGGCCAAAGTACTCAAGTAAAGCAGCATTTTAAGCCAATATGAGTTCAAATTCACATTTATTTTATAGACTTCTCTTACTGTTCAAATGAAGAACCACAGCTAACGGTAATGTCTAAGCTAATGTGGTTTGCTAATGTCTGTTCACTGCACTATTCAGGTGTGAGTGTCTCTACATGTTATAAGAGCACCTGGAAACACACAGGTTTTCTTGGTTTGGATGCAGCTGTGATGGACTGAGCAGCTCTCAGATGCTTGTTAAAGAGAAAATGACAATTACACTTTTGTTTGGTATAAAACATCCGAAACGGTGCGGGTTGGTAAACATGTTTGTGTTTTACACTGGTTTTTCCATTAAAGCCGCGTCACGTGTAGCAGAGTCTTTAAATCTGAAACAGTTCCCACTCGTGTCCAGCTGGTTTTTCCACCAGCTGTGAACTTCAGCCACACCAGCGTCCAAAATGGTCAAATTCTGCCGCAAAATCAATTCATTTTGTTGAAGTCACGGTGATGGGTGGATTTGTTTTCATGGTTGTGGGGTGAATCCACGTGAATATTTAACATAGTTCAACTTTGATGACCTTTGTCACATATTTATATTGATGACAAACAGCAAACAGCGTGAACATTGCTGACCTTTAGGAGAACTAAAAGCTGGATAATTCAAAATAAAGGAAGCTTTCTCAGGACAGCAGCTGCACTGTGCACTTTTAACTCTTCTTTGTTCTTTCTATAAATTGACAGATTTAAAAGGGACAACTTGTTTTAATATCATAAGGATTGATTTTCTTTGACTTGAGGCTCATTTTTGTAATGAAACTATTTGCATATTTTGAATGCATTTCGTCTCAGTACCCCAAAACTGTGCAACAAAACAAAGTTCCTCATTTCATTATCATGGTGACATCATGCACCACAGAGAGTCTTCACACGTCACATGAGCTCCTCAGTTATGCAGTAAAATACAGGTGAAGGGTCAGAAACATCCTTTGCCTCAACACGTCTGACATGTCCTCCTCATCCAGCTGTGTGGGTTCCTCCATGACACTTATCACGTTTTTAGATTTCAGGCTCACACCCTCACCTGAGGGACGACCGACTCATGTGTTTACGGTTGTTTGAGTAATGAGAGGATTTTTTCCCCAGCACTAAATGTCTGGGAGCTCTTTGTGGGTTTTTGCAGTCATTGCTTTTTAACCATCCATCCAAAAACAAGTCAGAGACAAAATAGTGGCTTAGCAATCCTGCTGCATGATTTGGATGTTTTCCACATGTTTGACTGTGTTTTCCCTCTATCTTTTATGACCTTTAATGGCTTTTGCCCACTGAAATTTAAATAGATGACTGCACAACGGTTGTTTTGCACCTTGAAAATGCACAGATTCCACTTGTTGTGACTAAAATCATGACCTTTAAAATCTTCATATTTCAACCCATATAAACACCCACACCGGCTTCTGAAATGACGTGTCTGATGTCGCTCTTCACCGCAACCATCAGAATACCAAACAGGGGAGTAACTTAGCAAGAATAGTGTCGTCACCTCTCATTTAAATTATTCAAATGTTGATTTAATGGCAAAAAAAACTCAACATCTGTTCTTGAGCTTCAGAGGGAATCACCACCTTTCTGAATCACCTTTTTTTTGTTGCAGTTGTGTGTCATCAGAAGTGCAATTAAAGAAGAACATCCTGACCTCATTACGTGAAACTGATAATTCAGGGCCGGCCACGCCTCGTGATCAAACCTCCCAGTGATGCTGGATATGTTCAGAGGAGACGCTCACCTTGAAACCAACGCAGGTCACTGCAACAATGCTGCTCTATTTGTGGCTGCCAGGCTTTTAAAGCACCAAACATGACAACCAAACCAAACCAAACAAAACAAAACAAAACATCTAAAAATGAGTGGAAGGTAATTCGGCACATTTGCTCAACTGTTGATGCTTCACACCAAGTATTTCAATTCTGTGCTACTTCAGGCAGCCTAGACATTATTAATTAGTAGTTATTTAGTTATTTTAGATAAAACCAGCCTTTATTATGTGGTGCATTCAACTACAGTACACTTATTAAGTTATTATTATAATTCACTCTGACACAATGAACCTTCTTCTGGGTTTAAGACAGTCTGAGTTTTTTTGGTACAGACTGACGCTAGGAGCGAAATGAAACTTGAAGAATCTATGATTTAATTAATGATTAAATAAAACAGAAGCCACCTAAAGGACGGATTAAAATGGATAAAGGATGAACAGATATGAAGTTATATTTATTACGAGTCCTGATCGTGACAGTAAGATCAGTTTTACCTCCAAATCATGAAGCTACAGACTGGGAGAAGAGGTGGGTCGATGTTTATATGAAGCACATTTATAATCCAGAATACACCTTTTATAGGTGTTTGTGGAGCTGCTATCAAACCAGCTCAGATTAATGTGTACCAGCGAGCGATCAGCACGTAGCCACAGAGATCCAGCCAAGAACACACTGATAGGATCAGGAGCGGGAATGAACCTCAGAGCACTTTGACCTGCTGCAATAAGAAAACTATGACGATTGCCAGCGAAGCATGATGAACATGAACAATAAACTGAAAGACGCTTTAAGCTCTGCAGAGCTGAGCGATAAGAACTCTGCAGGTTTGTCAGTCTGAGTAAACTCTGTGACTGATTCATGACTTATATAAAAATATTCTTTATTAAAGCTTTAAGCGAAAGACTCTCCTCCTTCGCTGCAACTAAAATCACACCTGTGATCCTGCATTATGACCATACGAGCACAAATGCCACTAATCCGTCCAACAAAGACCTTTGACCTTTTAAACATGAGCTGTGCTTGCAGTTTGTCCCACCATATCGTCAGATAACCACTAACCTTTCCCACATTATAATATATCTGATCGTGTTATTACCTGATATCCTGGCTTATATGACACCTCAGCACCAAACCTGTACCTTTGAGTGACTTTGGCATTTAAATTCCCACATTTTCACAGAACTGAACTTTGAGCAGAGAGCTCACAGAGATGACTGTGCAACAATGCAGCCTGATTGTACTGACTGAGTGGCATTTTTTTGTTTTGTGTTCACTGCCAGACAGAATGAGGGCCGACACCTTTTTGTGAGGTTTAAAACCAGGAACGCGTTCGCTCTAGCAGACAGGTCCGGGCCGGCTTTGAGGTTTAATTAGTCCTCGTTTCAGTCTGACACAGTGGAATGTTTCTCATGTGGTTTTGTTTGATAATCGCTCGGTGTGTTTGGTGTCAAGCAGCACGGAAACTTCTCCACCGGGAACATCAAGAACACAATGTGAACTCAGCAAAGGACAGTGCTGGTGTTTGCAGTCAACACGGGGAAATTTACTCCCGCTGTGATCACGTAGCACATGCAACACACACACACACACACACACACACACACACAATGGAGAAAAAGGCCACATTCTTTGTCACAAAGGCCTTTTGTCTGGTTCTGGAGATACCACTTAAAACAAGCCTTTGCCCCCTCTAGTGGTGGAAAAAAGTCCTCACATTCAGCAAGAATTCCTTTTTGTATTTCCCCTTTTCAGTAAATGCGGAAGCAGGTAGATTTTAGTTAAACATTTCCAGTTTGTCGGTTTATGAGGAAGCAGAGAGCGTAATGAGAGACGGGCAGAGCGTCAGGGAAAGAAGACAACTGTGGACTTTAGTGATCATTAATCACACAAACGAGAAGAGAGACAACAAGAGTCCTTGTTATTAAACTTGGACTCGTACCCAGAGATTCGTGTGTTTGAATATGAAGGGAGAGCCCCAGAGACTTCCTGTTATACCGGGAGAACCCCGCCTTGCCCCCCCCCTCTCTAAAACTCATATTTAAATCTGCTTTTTTTCGTAGTGCCTTTAAAAATAAGTATGGTATCTCCAAATAAGGTTATAAGATATTTAAAATATAGATGCAATAATTATGAACATTATAAAATATCTTGGTTTGGTCTTTTATTTTGAAGAACTCTGTGTCATTTGCTTTAGAATGGTGCTTTAAATAAAGTTTTACTTAATGTTTACAATAAATGATTTGCACACAATACCATGTATGCATGCTTTAGTTTTTGCACAAATTTAATATACAAGATTTAAAAAAAGAGTTTATTAATGTGCTTTACAGGTGCTGCTAGATGGATTTTCTCACTGCTGGATGAGGCTAGCTGTTTCTCTCTGCTTCCAGTGTTTGTGCTAAGCTAAGCTAACTGGTTGCTATGAGCAGCCTCATGTATATCATACAATATGACTTTTGGCAAGACGATGAAAAGGTGTATTTTCTGAAATGTTGCACTACACTTTTAATAACTAAACATAAATGTGAAGGGATGATTTTGACTTCAAAATAACAATAATCAGTTCATTGTTTGTACACTGGTGGATCCTCAGGCTTTATTACATATTTTCCCTCTAATGAATAATGAATACTTTTTTGGTCGGAGAGTGTGTGAGTCACTTTGTGTTTTAAGTTTCATTTTGGTAGAAATTATAAGAATAAAAAGGAACTTAATATTTCTCTCTGCAAGCTGCAGTGTAGCAGGAAGTGCTTCTGCATCTGCAGCCCTCACACACTCACGTTCGGAGATCCGTCATATCGGCTGGATTGTGGTCACTCAGACTTTATTTAATTCAATGTGTTCATCTATTTCTGGTCAGGTAGCTAATCAGAAAATAAAAGTTCTTCTCCTAAAGTCCTAACAAACATTTATGTTAACTCTCAGTTCTTGTTGTAGATACCCAGTGGATTTTTTCTTTTTTAAATTCTACATTTCCCATAAGTTGGATGAGTCAGTCTGTGTGAGAAAAGTGACGACCACCACGAGTTTGTTCTCCATTTCGCCAACTGTGTATGTATATCTGTCTCAGATCACTAAACCTGTTTGCACTTCCCCCTCACTGTGTGGTAAGTCATTAACTGGAAACACCCACACACATGCAAAAACACACACAAACACACACACACACATACAGAAAAAGCACGGATTTTTTCGTTGCCAAAAAAATTCCACCGAGCTAAAAGAGGAATGTTGTTGACCAGTTTCATCTGGATAAACTGAGAACTAATGAAAGCCCACATTCAGTTCAGGACTTTGTTACATTAATAGTCTGACTGAAAATGAGAGTAAGACAAGGACGAGCTTGAGTGACCATTTTATCACTTAAAGCTTAGTTTTATTGTTTTATACATATATGTTTTTATGACAGTGAAGTTCAAAGCCATTTCAGGTTGTATTTCAAATCTCCAAAGATTTTTCGTTTTAAAAACTTGTATCCTTTAATACTCAGACATGGTGACTCACTGGTGGTTTCCTGCAGCTTTATTTACACTGACTTTTTTAAAAGCTGCACAGCTTTATTTTTAATTATGGCAAGGATGCAAAGATGAATAACAGTTTTATTAAAAGGACAAAGTTGCATTTTATTTGACGTGATGGTGCAACGAAGGTTCTTACTTCATGCAAACATCATCGAGATAATTCATCAGAAAAACAGCAAAAGTGTTGCTACACGGATTTGAAGAACTTAAGAGGAAATTTAAAGGGGAAATTCAACCAAAAGGCACATACACAATAACAGTACTTACGCTACAGCTGTTGGTGTTAAGAAATATCAAGTTATGATTTTATTATATTTTTGCATATTGTTTGTACGAAAACGTTGCCTCCAAACGGAAGCGACTAAGAGAAACAGAAGTTAACTTGTTTCTTTAAAAGTTCTTCATGTGTTTTCAGAAACATGTTTTTTTTTTCACCTGGATAATCCCCGAAGCTCACTGTTTACAGTTTTTATAGAGATTATTTATTTGTAGAAAGGAGTTCCAATTAAAAAATTACATCTGGGGATTATCCAGAGTGATGAGACATTCTTGGAAACATTATTTCTTGATGTTTTCTTTTTAAAATTCCAGCTACCAGCTGCTCTTGATTTTCATTTCTTGCCTTTCCTCCACACCTGCCCTGCTTCAGCAGTCTTCTCAGCCCACCTGTTGTCTTTGTTTTCAACAGCCAATCATCTCCTTTACTGTTCGCCTCATTCCCCTCACCTGAGCTTCTCCACCTGCCTCTCATCCCCTCGTCAGTTAAGCTTTTATTTAAGTCCAGCGTCAAGTTTCTGTTTGGTTTGTCTGAACCCTGCTGGTGCTTCTAATCCTTCTTACTTACCTGCAGCCTGTCTGCTCACCTGCACGGCTCTTAAATTATAACACAAGCAGGACAAACTAAAATGTCAGCAGATAAAACTGAAGTTAAGAATATTCCTGGAGGTCACATTATATGTTTCACATCATTTTAAGACCCTTTTTGTTCTCGAAGCGCCTGCGTTATCTTTCTCCAGTCAGTTCTGACCTGCATTTCCTCCACTTATGCATGAAGTCTTTATCTTTAAATGTTCTGGTAAACTAACCCTTTGAGAAAGTTCACATGACAGAGTCTGCAGGTGCAATCAGGGGGTTGGGAAAGAATGTGCAATCTTGCAAAAAAAAACTGAGAAACTAAACACATAAAGTAAGCGCTCAGGTGACAGAATTAAAGGTGCAGACGGTGTGGGAACGCAGGTGTTTTTCCATTCACACCAACGCCATACGATGCGGATTATCTGTGTTGCAAAATGAAAATGAATGAATGCAGAACACACCTTTGTTTGTTGTTTTCTGAGGTATCCCTGCGATACACAGGGAACAAAATGCAGTCATGTAGCATTCATGCAATGCCTCTAATGTTTCTGCGACGTGTCAAAGTGCACAAAAAAAATGAACGGCATTCTGTGCTCGTACTGAGGTTTCGACAGGATGTCAACAAACAAGTCTGCAGCAGGCCCTCACCAAAAAAAGCCCCTGTCATTTTTATTAATAAACATAATTATTTATAATCATTATAATTTTTGTTGAATAGAATCAGAATAAGTCAACAAGTGCTGCTTTGGGAATGACGAGTGCAATAACATTTCCAACAAAATGACACATTTATTCTCCCAATAATGAGCTCACTGTTGCTCATTGCATGTCTTGTTTTCCTCATGCAGCCCTTTGGCTCATTTACAGCCACAGAGTCAAACACTGGAGGGCATTGTACAGTCAAAACACAAGGTTGCCTGTTTGAGGGTAATGATTTCATAAGAACTGCAGAGCCGCTGTGTTTACATTAGTTAGTGTCTTTCTACTGCCATCTAGTGGTGGCATTTTCACACATTTACTCCCAGTACTAATAGGCTTTCAAACCAGATTTAATAACAGCACACAAATATTTGTTTTTTGAAAAAGAAGGATGATAATGATGTATAATTGAAATAAGTGGAAATTAAAAGATGTTTTTAACAAATCCCACGAAACAGCAATAAAATTCCCCTTTTCCTGTAATTACTGAAGGGTTTTTCAATAATCCAGGGGAATTACAGAGGTTCTGCCAAAGTGAGAAAGTCAGTAATTTTCCCTCTGGGGGGTATTTATGATTGGGTGCTTTTTCCTGAGAGGGCAAACAGAATTACTGAGAGGACTGATATTATAACAACATGATGATTTATTTTAGACAGAAATATTTTTTGCCCAAAATCTAAAACTGAAACTAAACTGTGAAAAGCAGAATAAAAATAGTTGAGAATTTCAAATCTTAAAGGTGGTTTGATTCAAATCTTAAATCAAACCAGGGGAAGTTTTTAAAGCCGGGTTGTTGAATTTAAGAAAAAAAAATTCAAGCAAGTCGTCAAGTAAAGACCTTTTTAAGAAAGAAACATAAAACAATGAAAATGAAGCAGAGATAAATCATGTTAGACGTTATAAAGAGGTTAAAAATGTATTACAGTAGGATGTCAGATCAGACATGTCAACCATTTTCAGACTAAAACTGTTTTTCTCTTCAGTGTAAGCTAACAAAAGTAAGTCAGCTGGTGCAGTTAGCTCAGCTGGAGGCTACTGGGTGTCAGCATTTAGTGAAAACTAAGCTCTAATTTCAACAAATTGATGATTTATTGCTCAACCTGTTTTTTTTAAAAGCAAGTACAAATCTGCACTTAACATGCAAATGAGGCCGACCTAATTTGAAACTGGTGCAACCAGCTTCAGAGCTTTGTCTTACTGAAGGAGAAGAGGAAGTTTACAAACTTTACAGGATGTTTGAACACCGGCTTTGACAGAGAAATACTTACTTTTCACCAATAAGAAAGTCACAAAGTTCCAACTTTAAACAGAAATATGTTGGCATGTAGTTTTAATTTGGATTTGAACAGGAAATTTAAGAGAAAACAAAATGTGCAGAGTTTAACAACAAGGTGTCTCATTTCCTTCCGAGGTACAGCTCAACTCCGACCACTAGATGTCAGCACTCTGCTTTCTGTCAGACTGCGCTCAGTTTTAATTGAGTGAGTAATGAGTTGGAGTTCATGCCCCACTTCCCTCCCTCCCTCCCCGACTCTCTGACACCCCCTCCCCTCTCACAGCCAAAATAATAAAATGCTGACTTTTCAAAGTGCCATGCTTCAGTATGCATGTATCAGCATAGTGACCCTGAGCCCTGACACACAAGAGAGGTGGGGGGGGGGGGGTTAAAGTGAGAGAGAGAGAGAGAGAGAGAGAGAGAGAGAGAGATGGGAGGGTGGAGGAAAGAGAGGAACAACTTTCTCTGGTTTCTGCCTGCTGAGGGGCTTCAGCACTGCGCTTCTGTCAGGTAGGTGTGAGGCTGCTTCCTTCTATCTCTGTTACTCTGTGTGTGTGTGTTTTTTTGGGGGGGGGGGTCTTACCGGCATGTTGAAATGATTGAAACTTTAATTTTTCCTCTCTGGGTTGCC
>JAPZDY010000025.1:2207172-2219556 GCA_029783645.1 Ctenochaetus hawaiiensis
GTAAGACTGTGAACTTGTGTCTGGGATAAGAAAAAGCTGCAGAATGAATGGGGGGGGGCAAAAAATCAGATGTTTCTTTGCAGAACTTTGGTTATTAAATTTATTTAAGTGCACTTTACTTTATTTTGATGTTGTCATGTTTATTCAGGCCCAAATTCTCAACTTTTTGTCACTTTGTTGGACGTTTCTGCGGGGGGGGGGGTCAACCGAAAACCAACTCCACCTCCACCGATAGCTTCACCGCTCGATGAAGCTATCGGTGTGGTATGTGGAGGGGTTAAGCCGTCCAATAGCTGTCCATCGCCGTGCAGTTAATTCGTCACAGGGGATTTGGGAGATGTTGTCTCAGGGGGGTTGCAGAGTTTGGTGCCCAGGAAGGAGGGTGAAGTTTGCCCTCCATGTGCACAACCCCACCCCCCCAGTCAGATCCATTAGTGCCTGACTCTTGTGTATCTGTCATTGGATTAAACTATCTTGTGGGGACAGATGCTTTGATGGTGGTGAAGATGAAGCGGAGGCCTCGTTATTTGTCACTGAAACACACTGAATCCGCAGTAAAGTTAAAGCTACACAAAGACTTCTTGCCTATTGAGTTGAGAAATGACTTTTAATGCCTTGAAAAGCTTTTCCACTTGTTGCATCTTCATGATTTTCTGCACCTTTACTATGCAGGAGTTCCAAATTGGTGGACTTTTTATTTATAAGAATCAATTTAAAGTCTTTCAATTAAAAAAAAATATAAATTAAAATTGCAGTGGTCCCGTTTGGGTTCTCTCGGCCTCTAAAATGGTGCTCTGCTGGAGTCTGAAGGAGCAACCCAAGCCAGCGAGGCTTCACACGGCTGGAAGTAGCTGACTTGTGAAGCTAAAATTAAGCTGAGGGCAGATTAGGAATGTTACACTTGAGCGGTAAGACGTGGAGAAGGCGACCCGCGAATGGTGACAAATCTTCTGAGCTTTCGGCGGAGGAACGGAAACTCGCAGTCAGGTCACTTAAAAGAAGAAGGAAAAAAACTTGCCAAATTCTGCCACTGACACGAAACAAAGACCAAAAAAAAAACAAAACAGGGAGTTGTGACCTTAAAAGTTTATTTTCTGCTCCAGAAACACAGGAGCGAAGTGTAAATCAGTTTGAAGCATTTATGACTCAATAACCTTTGTCACTGTGAAATCTAAACCCTTGTAATGGTCTTTGACCTATAAAGAAACACAGTGACTCCTCTGCTGCTTGTCTGACTGCTGTTCTGCTGACATGACGGTGCTGGAGCTCTTTAATGGACGACGACAGCGAGAAATTACAGGAGAATACATGGAGTGAATTGTTGTTTTACTGCATGTTACCTCCAAAATAAAAGCCTTTTTCCCAGACATCCACCAATCTCTGCTCCAAATTGAAGCAGCTACACTCTGAAAACTGTAACTCTTTTTGTAAAAATGCTAATGGAAAAAATCATAGATGGCGGAACAGATTGTAATAATCAGTTCTGCTTTAGATTCTGATTATGTGAGAAATTCTGTAACTTTTACAATGTTGGAGTCCAGTTACATCTTAAAGGACAGTCACAATGTGTCTCCGTCCACTTGATGGCGAATTCAAACACATTTCCTGTTTGGGTTTGACGTCCAGTCGGCTCTGGTGGACCGGCAGCTTCACCTCTGTTCCACTCAGATCGGACAGATGCGCTCAGACAAGTAAAAAACTGTTGTGTCATTCTCACAGAATGTTTACAGCGTGAGGCCAACCTGATCAATACTTCATGACTCGGAACTGTGACGTCACTTCCTGTTTTGGTTTGACGTAATTTTGTCGCAAGACGAACGTGACTAAACCTTTAATCTCTCAGCTTTTAGAGCTCTGTTATAGGTCCTTCAAACTTTACCTGCTGAACTTCAGTTTACAGTTAAACTGAAACTTTTCATTTAAACTTTCAGTTCTGATCTGGATACAAGTTTGTAAAATGAATGAAGTGAATATCAGACCCGGACACACTCCTGTTTGAATCTTTTATTTCCTCTTCTCTTGGTGGGAAAGAGCAATAAACGACACATTCATAGGAGTCATTAAATGATGACAACTGATGGATTAATTATTCACAGCCCCAACTTTATATCCAATTAGATTCAATTCATCTTGCATCAGGTGGATGTGATACAAGACGTCAATCTGATGATCAAACGTCGCATCACTTCCTCCAGGTCAAAGCTGATGAAATGTGCTGAGTCTTTTCTGTGCGTCAGAAATGTCACGAGGAAAAGTCAAACCGGATGCGTTTTCACAGGGAGGTTAAATATTAAAACATCATAAACTGGCTGTCATTAATCAAAACTGAGAAAAACTGTCGTCATACTTTTATAACAGGACTCAGTTCATGTCAGAACTCTTATAAGGCAGCAGGTGCAGCAGATGGTTAAAATATAAACTGGAAAAAGAAACGTCCGGAGCCAGCTGGCAGCGGCAGCAGGTGACAGCCACCACTCCCACTCTGTTTCAGTGCATATAGAAAGCCTGCTGGGACTGCTGGGGACAGATGCACATTCACAGTTGTCCGGTGTGTTTTCCAGTGTGGTCTGACGCTTCCTGGCATGCAGAATGTGTCAAATTAAATGTCAAAACAAATGAAAGCACAATGTGGGGCACGGCTGTTCATCCACTCACTGGAGCCGCATTTTCTTTTATTATTTTACTGCTAACAACAAATATTTCATCAGAATTATTAAGTATTGATCGAATCTGGATTTGTGGTTCACTTTTAGATGCTTTTGTAGTGTTGTAAAGACCATCAAGCCACGGTCAGCGTGATTTCTTTACAAAAACCGTGTGTGTAAAAGTTACATGTTCTTCACTTCCTAAACTGGCAGGCTGCTGGTACGCAGTTGAGCCACACTCTTAGCTCAAGTGTCAGAAAACAGCCATGTATTTAGCTCAACAATAAGCGAGGCTCAAAGGCTTGACGGCGGGTAAATCACATGAGCCTTGTTTGGATGCAGCTCTGAGTTGCATTCACTTAAGTCACAGACTGCTCAGACTGTTAAATACAAGGATACAAGGATACAAGGATACGAGGATACGAGGATACGAGGTTACAAGAAAGTTTATTGGTCATTATACAGCAGGTTGCAAAATGAAATTAAATACAAAACTAACAAACAAAAAACTGAGAAACTGTTAAAAAAATTGGAACTGGGGAACCTTTGTGGCCTAGTTTATCTTGATAACTACTTGTTTTTAACAATTTCATGTTAAAGAGTATTAAAAATTAAGATAAAATAGAACAAAACTACTGTATTAATAACTCAAACAAGCACAGACAGTAACATCTTATGTCAGGTTTTTCAAATTCTTGCTTCTAAGGTGTTGACAAACCAACAAAATGTTAAATTTCAAGGATTTCCTGTCAGGCTAAAACAACTGAAGAAGCTTTTTAAACTCTGGTGAAACATCTTCAAGAACCTCAAGCAGGTCCAGCTTCCTTCATTCAGCACTTAGATATACAATAATCTGGATAACCGTGAACCTTCACAGGTTGAGAGACTATAAAGACTTTAAGGCTGTTTCAGCTTGAAGGTGGTAAAGGCAACTGTGCTAAAACCTTTTATCCCAGATAAAAACTGAGTCTGGGTAGATTCATCCTCCAGCTGGTCCTTTAAGCCGCAGCCTCCTTCCTCTCATCCTTTAAATCACCTCCATCTTCCTCCACACTCAGCTGTGTGATCCACTGTTTGTGTCGTTGGCTTTACGCATTAGAGCCACACGGCATCCACCAGGAGCTGCCAACCATGCAGGAGTTTGGTTTTTGTTGGTGGCTTTTGTGTTTCTGGTAATAAATTTTTGATTTTTGCAGAATTTGCATGCTGTTGTATACAAAGTTTTGCATTTCTATAGCTTATGCGGATCTATTGTGAACTGCTTTCGGAGTAAATACTTGGTAAAGAGGCCATGACACAGTATTTAAACTTTATTTACTTATGTGATTTAAGGCTTTACCTGGAAAAAACGAGGTTATGTTCACAGTGTTTGTGTGTCTATGCAGCAAAGCAAAGCGTTGTTATGTACACAACATAGAACAGAATACGATAGAAGAGATTTCTTCGATTTCTTCCAGCATTGATACACATTCTGTGGTAAATATGAGCAGAACTGTTTAATCCCTGGTTACTAAGATTCTGTTCTGATGGTTTGACTCTGTTGTGTCAAGATTTCTTATTGGACACAGAAAGTTAGACTTAATAGTTGTAAAATATCAATATCATATTGATAAAATTATGTGAGACTAGCTGTCATCTTAGATTTTGGAATTTGATTTATTGTGATAAGTAAGTGTTGTTGTTTTTTTCCTTGTTTTAAAGACAGCATTACAGTAAAGTGATTTTATTTTTTTTTAATTTACTACGCTGTGTAAGCTGTTCCAGTGTTTTTTAAATTAACTTAGTTATTGTATTCCCTTTGTCAATTAAATTGCTAATTATATTTACATTTTATGAAGGCACCAACAGTTATTCCTACAATATTGTTGCTCCATTGATTTTTCAGGCATTTGGTGAAAAATACTGTAATGTTTGATTGACATATTGCCTCGCCCTTCTCAAGAGAAATAAACAATAATGCATTAATCAAATAGAAATCTACATTAAAAACAGAATCACCAGAATGCCAGAAGAAACTTTTTTGCAAAGAAACAGTCAATTCACTTTAAAGTTTGTTTACATAAATCATTAGCAGACAGGAGCAGAGTTAGCTTAGCTGCTAAAACATCCACTGGAAAAGAGTGATGCATTCATAAATTTGGCTAGTTAGCTTGTTAGCTCAAATTACCTTTAAAAAATATCTCTGCAAGTGTCAGTTTGGTCAAGTTAAAATGTTTAATGTTGTCATCCTTTTTGTTTCACATCACAGCTGACGAAACTGTCTACCACATGCTTGTAAGCTAAAGTTACCAGTGCAGGTTTGTTTACAATCAATCAAGCTAGTTTGTGAATCGGGCACCTATATGTTCTTTGTCCTCTCAGAGGCTTAAATGCTAAAGGAGATTTTGATACTTGCAGCTCTTCTTTTGATTAAAAAAAACATTAACAATAAATAATTTGAAAGCACTGAAATAATTATGATTGTAAACCTAATTATGAGTAATTGTAATTTCAGTGCAGCTTAACATTGATGTGTTTTTGACAGAGTAACATCAGTTTATGAAACATTTATAGAGGATTTTTCTCTAAAGTTGAAGTTACAGACTTTTGTGTACTTGAAAAAAGGCTGTGTGAGGTAATTTTTACTTGTAAAAGTAAAAGTTAATACTGACATAAGTTTTAAAATATTCATTTTATTAAATGCTTGAGGCAAAGCATCATTATATTCCGGTTCAGTTTTTCTAAAATCACATCACTGATGTTATGGACATTATACAAGCAGTCCGGCTAAATAAAACCACCTCTTGTGACCTGAGCTGTGAAGGGTTTTCTGCTGTGGCCAAGTTGGGATGAAATTTGGACCTGAAAATGAAAACACTGGACCTCACAAACCTGATATCTGCATTACTCATGCTTTGACCCGGGTTATCGTTGTGGTATTTCCCAGTTTGAGGGTTCGTCTGCAGAGTTTGAACTTGCTGATTTTCACTGTATCAGACACAGTTTTCCTCATGTGTTTGTGCCTTTTCATCTCTGAGTGTTTCGGGTGTGTCCACTACTGTATGAACGTGTGTCTGCCAATGATAAATAAGGGATCGCTCTTTACGCCCTCTCCTCTGTGCATTCTGCTATTCTTAGTTGCTGCGTGGCGAGCTAAGGGTTTAGAGTTACAAAGAGATCTGTTTCCATCTCTTTCTTGACTTCGCTGCCTCGCTCCAGCGCCTCAGTGGGTGGTTATCCACCTCTTGGGTGTTTTCAGGTGAAAATGAAGCGTGTGACCTGAAGTCCGTTGCAGCATATTTGCACAGACTCAGCCCTCCTGAGTATTGCAGATTTATTATTGGAAATGCATCTATTATTATCTCCATCACATTACTGAAGCACTCCGGATAGGGCAGCCAATAAGCTCAATGGGGATCATGAAACTGTCTGGCAAGGACAGGGGACCCCCTATAGTCCTTGACAAGCCTCCATGGGGTCCCCAGGTAAAATAAGACTGAAGTGATTTATCATTTTGTCAAAGAGTTTGAACACCCTGGTGTCCCACAAGGCTCAAAGTGCCGACCGCAAGCTGAAACGTCCACTTTGTTATTCTGTTGTTCACTTGAAAAATGGGCTTCCTGAGCATAAAACACTAAAATAATCATTTGAACTCTAAAGAGACAGAAAAAACTAAATATAAAAGATTTTATGATGAATATTCTGATCAGAGGTTTGTTTTGTTGATGTGTTTGAATGAAATTTGCTTCAGGACTGAATCTTATCTAAAGCTGTTTATTGCTAAACTTTTGTCTGTTTATGATACAAATATAACAGATGATGCCTTTCAAAATGATATGAGCACACAACTGCATGATTCTGTGCAATACTATGCAATATTTTGCAGTACGATACTGTGCATTAAGTGTAGATTATGATACAGTACAATGCAATATGCTATAATATGAACACCCAAAAATTAAATAATTTTGGGAAAAAAGTTGGTATGTTTTACCATAAAACACACCAAAAAACTATGATACTGTGCATAGCTGTATAGATGACGGAGTAGAATACAGATACAACATAAAACTAAGCCTGAAAATTTGATATTGTATGATACTAAATAAATGAATATTATTTATAAAGTCTGATGTAGTCAAAGAGTTGTGAAGCTCCTGAGTTAAAAATGGAATGAAATTTAGATAAAATACTTTTAAAGTGCTTATATTTTGCTGAGGGCAGTAACAGGTTGAGATGCAGATTCAGTCCTGTGGCTTCTGATGTGCACAGATGTTTTGCACATCACTTGAAGCATTCCTCCCTCATCTCCCTCCTCCCTCTCTCTCCCTCAGCCCTCTCGCCCAGGGGTGTGCCGCGGTCTGTATGAGTGAGTGTGTGTGTGTGTGAGCCGGAGTTTCAGGAGCCATGTCGGACCCCAGGGACATCGACGAGGATGCCATCCTCAAGGGCCTCAGTGCCGAGGAGCTGGATCAGCTGGAGTATGAGCTGCAGGAGATGGACCCTGAGGTACGCCGTTTGATTTCTCTTGACCTGCCGGGTGCTGAGCTTCTGATCACTCTCTCGGCTTTACAGGAAGGTCTTCATGGTCAGATCTGGTGCCTGAGGTTCAGAACTTCTGCAGGTTTTTGTCTGCTGTGTATCTACCTGACACCAGGTGCAGCCTGTTAACTGTGAGCGAAACAAAAAAAACTGCAGGAAGCAGAAAATTTAAGAAGACAGGCGCGTTCAGTTCTAATTTATTGTGATGTCTTTACTTCAGCGAGCCCACAAGTGATTCAGTTTGTTGCATGCACAAAGTGAGCAGCAAGAGAGAGAAAGCAAAAAAACAATGAGAGGATGAAAACAAGCAGCAACCCTGTCAAACCAGCAAAAGAAGCATTACCATATCAAATTTTCCCACATTAAAATTAGAAATGAAAATGCTCGAGGCTATGGGAAACATGACACTTTATTCATGCACAGTTTGGAATGATGAACCAAGCAAATTAAAGTTACAGTCCGTAATAAATAACTAAAATGTTGCACAAGTGTTTCGGATTTGATCAGAGGGGAAATCAATATTTATGAAACTCTGAGGATTCATTAAGTTTCTACTCACTGACTCCATCCAGGCCCTGTAAATACAGGGAATCCATTCTCCATTGTTCTGTGGTCATGATGTCACATCAACATGACACTTGACCTCTTGTTCTCTCCCAGAATGCCATGCTGCCTGCTGGCTACCGGCAGCGTGACCAGACGAAAAAAAGCCCGACGGGTCCTTTCGACCGCGAGGCCCTGCAGCAGCACCTGGAGAAGCAGGCCCTGGAGCACGCAGACAGGGAGGACCTGGTGCCCTTCACCGGGGAGAAGAAAGGTGAGGGAGCAGGTGTCTGGTCTGAGGAACTGAGGAACCACGAAACGTTCAGTTTAAGTCATCTAAGTTTCATGTGAGACAGAAAAAAATCTCTGTAAAAATGTCTTCATTTCTCTGTCATGTGAAACACAGCGAAGCAGCTGTGTGTGTTTCCATCACATGACCCTGTTGGAGGAAGTTCCCCTCAGTGCTTTTGCACAGGCCTGTTTGCACTGTAAAACATCAACAGAGGTCACGTGAAAGTATCATAAATACAGGATATATTGCATGATTACAATACTTGTAACATTTTTGCACACAGTTTAGAAGAGCTTTAAATCTGTAGAGTTTTTTTAATTTTTCCCTCAAACAGCTGTTCAGTAATGTAATCTGTGATGCACGACTGCACTGCAGCTCAGCTTCTTAGTTTCAGGTCTGTGTGGGGTTTTTTGCAGCTCACTGAGTTTTGGGGCAGTTTCCATCATAGTCCAACAGGCTGACATGTCCAGACCTATCAGGAGATGATTAAGCTGTGCTGTGATTCCTGTGCAACAAAAGGCAAATATATGTCCTGTCTGGGTTTTCTCTTCTCAACTGAAAATGTGGAGATCTGTGAGAAAAGCCCACAGAAAGAGATATGATGACACAATCTGGGCTCCAGTGGAAAATCAAGTTTATTAGCGCTGGTCCCCAAATCCCTGATAAGCCCTGACTTACTCATGTTTTGGGAAACATGATCCGAATGGAGCTTTTACCAAAACAGACATGAATTTACAGTTTAAAGCATTCAGGCTGAAGAAACTCCATTAGGATTAAAAAGTGAAGAAAAAAAGGGTGATTTATTTTCAGAGTTACACACTGTTCTCTTCTTCTTCTTGACTACATCTAATTCATCCCTTATCGGTTTCTCTGACATTGATTTTCAATTTTTTTTCTCTGCGTTCAACCTCTAGTTTCATCTCTCAACTTGTTTCATCTTCCTGTCAATCTCCAGGAAAGGCCTTCATCGCCAAGAAGCGAGAGATCCCTGCGCATGAGCAGGTGACCCTGGAGCCGGAGCTGGAGGAGGCTCTGAAAAACGCCACAGACGCAGAGATGTGTGATATCGCAGGTAAGAAAACACTGTAACTATTAGTTTACACTTAACAGAAGCAGCAGCTGAATTTCTCCATCCATTCCTTCTTTAAATGAATGACAGCTGGAGTCTCTGGTCCGGCTGCAAACTGATGGCTGCATCAGATTCTGCTCACAGTAACAAACCAGTGTCTCACCTTTGTGATAAGCCTCAGAGACGGAGCAGTAACATCCAACATCAAACTGATCCTCGCGTTTGATTGACTCTCTGGGAGACATTTTGAATGTTAATGCAGAGAAAACTTTATTAACGATGGCTCAGTTCCATCGAGTGTCCCAGTGAGCCAACACACACACACACAGGACCTGACCCTTGAAACTACGGCTCATCTGAATGGAATGCGGCCTCAGTGTTATCAGTCACACCTGTGTGTTTCCTGCTACGACATGCAGAAACATTTGCTGTAGATCTGTTCTTTCATGATGTCATCTGTTTGCCCTCATGTTGTTTCCCAGCAGCGGGCTCTTATTAACACACACACACACACACACACACAGAGCTCAGTGTGACCTCAGTGTTTCATCGCTGCTGCTCTGACCCACATAGTCCTGTTACACAGATCCAGTCGTCTCCCTGCTGTTAGCTTCACATTGTTTCGCTCGACACTGTAACGGCTTAGAAGTCAGAAGCTAAGTGATACAGCCAGACATACGACGGGGTCCAATTCCCCGCGCTCAGCAGCACAGAAATAAATAAGCCTGGCCCCAGGCCATCGAACCAAGGGTGGAGAAGACATGGAGGTGGTGGGGGCAAAGATACTGTATCTGCTTAAAACAGACCAGAGAGAAGTTACTGTGTTAACAAGTGAGAAAAGCCACAGTTTGAATGTTTCTTGAAGCTCAGAATCACACCACTGTAGCTTTGGATTAATGGATTAATGTGAGAAGTGTGAAGGGAGTCATTTGAAATTTGTTTTTCTTTAAAATATGAAATTAATGAGAGGTTTAAAATGTGTAATTTGGCATTTTATGAACATATAAGCCATCTTAAAGTAGTTGCTCTAGTATTTTTCTTTGATTAACAGCATAAGAAAACAATAGAAAGGTTTCGCTGCCTGGACTTCAAATGGAAAAAAGACACTTTTATTTTTATTTTAAAAGTTTTATTAAATATTTCAATATGCTGTAATAAATTAGTATTCACTAAGTCCCGTCAGTTGAATTTTGTAAAGGTTGGACTCTCCTCGATAGACAAAACATTTGGCTTTCTGAAACTGCTTTGGTTGCCTAAACTTAACCATAGTTCGGTTGCGTTTAGACTCTGGTTCCCGAAATGTTCGACCTTCTTGCAAATCCAGTGATCATAAAGTGCATAAATGTAGTGTTTTATTCGATCAAAAATCTTTGTGCAAGTACAAATGATAGTCTGACTGAAAAACGCATCTTTGAAAGTCCAGCTGATTGGAAATTTGCATGTGCACAGACCTCTTTGTCTATTTTTTCCCACATTTGCTCTCGTGTTGCTACTTTTAAAAAGGTGAAAAAAGACACCCCACCTCTCTAAAAGCAGACCTGTGCAGTTTGGAAGAATCCAAAGCTTGACAGGCCTGCTGGGCCAAGCGAAGTGTCCTTGTTAAAACAGTTTACTGAAGATTTCTTGACCCAGATCAGGTGCAACAGAAAACAGCTGCGCGGTGAAGAAACCCTGTAACTTACCGCCATAAGTTAAAATAGCTGCAGTAAACTTTGTTCACGTAGCTTCCAAGCATGCATGCATTATAAATGTAGTAATTAAGGTAAATTAAATCATAAAATATGCTAGGTTCAATGAGTGTGAACCTCTTAAACACCCTGAAAAATCACACTTCTGACGGGCGAAACAGGCAGCCAGGCATCCGGAAAGGGAGGACAGGGCGGCCCGTTCGTCCGGCTCCATCAGGATGTCAGAAAGACTGTCGTTTTTTAACCCTGGATGGAGTCCAGCTGAGGATTAAACCTCAGTTAGCCTCTGTCAGTCCTTTGTGTGGGCTTTTTGGCAAACGGACTGAGGGGGGATGAATAGCTTGGCGACCGGCTGCATGAGCTCAGAGGGGAGAACGGGTCCAACAGGTCGCCGTGGTGACTTCATTTTTTTTACATCCCACATCATGTGAACGTGTTGTTCAATCGAGCTTTTTAAGTTATTTGTCAGTCTGGTGTGTGCAGCAATGCTACTGTGTGTTATTCTCTGGGCCAAACGGGATGATTAGGGGGTGTTTATGGTCGCTGATGCCCCCGCCCCCCCCCCCCCCACCCTCAGCAGGCAGCTGTCTCCCTGGCCTCCCTCTCCTCACAAGCCCCTTCCAACGGTTGGGTCAGGAGGCTTGTGGGTGGAAAGGTGGAGCGAGGGTGGGGGGGGTTGCTGTCACAGCAGTTGCCGTGTGACACAGTTTGGCAGGTTACAACCAGAGTAAGGAAGGTGCTGGCAGGTCTGCCCCCTCCTGGTCATGAGCAGTAATAACAAGGAGACAACAGGAGAGAGCTGTCACTAATAACTGTCCTCCTCGTTATGTCGGTGTTTTGCTGCTCTTAGTTGACAAATCATGTGTTGCAGGTTTAAATGCATTATGCTGACAACACCGAACAGTTATAGAAAACTTTTTCTTGTTATGAATTTTCCTCAACCGCATGTAGGCTTTCAACACTGACTGAATATCAGTTAGAATATCATGGAGATAATTAGAGGCCCACCCTGAAATGTGTGTATGAATGTGTGATATCATTACTTCCTCTGGGCCCTGAAACTGTGAGATTACAACCGGTGACCGAGTTTCTTGCTGAGCTCTGACAACAATGTCTTTATCTCAGTAAACAGACACACAGTTGAGTCACATAGATGAGGAAAACTCCGAACTGGGCCACTTTTTGTTTAGGCCTCCAAACTGAATCCAGATCAGAGACATTTATTTGCAAATGCAGAAATGCACTTGGATTTGTTGAGAGTTTTTCATTGCAGGGACACAAGACAGACTGTAACAACAAACATGGCAAAAGCACTGAAATCTGAAACATGATATTATTTAAATATCACTGATATTTTCGTCTTCTTTCCTGATTGTTCTCCTGTTCTTGCAGCCATCCTCGGGATGTACACGCTGATGAGCAACAAGCAGTACTACGATGCTCTGGGCACCACAGGCACTATCGCCAACACCGAGGGCATCAACAGTACGTATGGCATCACTTCATGAAGAGTAAATCACTGGTTATGTTGTTTTGAGGAGATATTTCCTTATTTCAATCATAAAGTTTGTACTAAATCCATGATGTTGTATTTATCAATGCACTCTTCTTGCAGAGTGATGAAAT
>JAPZDY010000025.1:2227996-2257121 GCA_029783645.1 Ctenochaetus hawaiiensis
TAGGTAACCTTCTCTTATCTTACAGATGGAGCAAATCAAAAGAGCAAACAGGATGTACACCAATGACTCGATATTCCTGAAGAAGTCCCTGTCAATCCCTGTGCTGTCAGACTTGGACAGCTGTAGTAATGGGGTGAATCTGGTTTTAGAAGACAATGAAGAAGACAATGCTGGCTGTGCCTCTGCTCGAAATGGACCAACAGGAAGCTCCTCTGAGGATTATGACGGAGAAAGAATATCAGAACTTACACCAGAGGATTTTCTTAAAAGATTGGATGGTTTGATAAGTCGGTCCAAGCAGGCTGCTGTTAAAGGATGCCAGGAGGCAGAGAAAAGGTATGTCTGCATGGCTCTTACTGCTTGTTTACACTGTTTTTCAGACACAGGCAGCTCTATGCTTTCAGTCTGTCCTGATGTCTTGTTTTTAGATTGCATTCTGTGGTGCTGTATGGCATTCCAAGCGCTGATATAATTCACTTTAGTGATTATAGATGGTCTCAAATCTGATTCAGTGTGCATCTCATACAAAATATCACACTATAGCTGTCACTATATTTAATGCCCATCCCTCTTTACACATTTTACTGCTTTTGATAAATATTGCTACCATAGTTTTTTTAATAAATATTTTTTTTCTTTCTTATTTGCTTAAGTTTCCTTTTTTTGTTGTGGCCAACAAGTGAGACATAACACACCCTCGTATCATATGCAAAAGGTGTTTGTATCCAGTTGGCTTCAAAACCAGTGTATCCTGAAAATTGTATCTGCATATTGTTCACTGACAAAGAATTAGGCGAATGCTGTATTTTTAGTTGATGCCTTTGGTGCAGTAAAGAAAATATGGTGGTCATAATCAAATATATGGATTTTGGTACTGACTTCTGGTATAAGACACTTAACCTTAACCTGGGTCTACAAATCAGCACTTAATAAAAACATCCATTTCCCTGTTCTCAATATTCTTAGGAACAACTTCTTGCTTTGGCGGCAAATGCTGCAGTTAGTAAATAAAATCATTAGTACATATAGGTTGCATAAAAATACAATTCATAGGAGATTTATTTGATATTTAGCAAGACTTATTTATCTAATGGGAAGATGTGGTCTATTAAATACCACTGAAAGCTGCCAAACATGAGTGCAGGCTGGCTCTGTCAGTTGTATCAGTCTTCAGACTTATTGCATCTTTTCCTCTGTTTCTTCTTCACAGGGTTGCTGCCATAGAAGCAGCTTGCACCAGCAGGACAGCAGACTCCCGGCCGCTCACAAGGTCGCAGAGTGACATTTCATCTTTCAGAATGCAGCAGCAGCAGGCGCCACATGGAGCAGTGCCCCTTACTATTACCAAACTCACCAAAAAACTGAGAGACAGGGAAGATGAGATCTTCCAGCTGTGACATGTTGTTTTCTCAGAAAGCCACATCTCAGTTTTTGACCTCCAAGAATATAGAGCATTATAGATAAAGGAATAGATCTCAGGCGAGGACTCACTGTCTTTTAACAGTTTTTTAAAAACATTATTGCACTTGTCTAATCTTTGTATTTATTCACTGAGACATACTGTAGATTATATTTGGCAGTAGGTTTGTTTGGCTTGTTTTCAGATGCAGGAAATAAGAGCATTAAATTAAGAAAAAATGAGAATTTCACAGTCACATGTTGGTTTAGTCATATGACTCTTCATATGGTAAACTCAGCAAGTGTTCTGTAATAGGCCTACTACCTCACAGCCTGCTATTGATAAATAGCCAAATTTCCTGAAAAGTATGTTTAATTATATGTTGACTGTGATAGAGTACAATATTTTTAAAGAATAGAGCTCTGCCCATCACTGCTGTAGAATTTAAACTGTGATTTAGCCAAAATGTATTACAAAAGAGACATGTTGTAGAACACTTGTTTTTATAATTTGTTTATTGTTTATTATTCATAAGATTGTTATAGTTCATTTTAGAAAAAAAATCTTTTCTTTTAAGTCATCATTGTGTAAGAATGTGTATTTGTGTGTATATATATATTTCTTTTTAAAGAGTCAATTTTTTTTCTTGATTCTCCTAAACATGTTAAAAGTCTACTGAGAGAACTTAGTCTTGGTGTAAGTCATTTTCCACTGTGGGCTAATTTGCTTTTTTATTGGCCTTATTGTCCTCTGGACTCCTCAGTGAATAAAGTACATTGAGTTGTAGGCACGTTGTCTTGACCACCAGATGGCAGTGCTGTATCACAGCAACTTTTTCCCTGTCTGTGCTCTGTATGCAATCTGTCCAGCTGTTTTAACTGCTCCTCTCTAGAATATATAACATCAGTAGTTCTAAGTGAAACATTTCAAGGTCTCAAATATTCTATTAAACATCGGAAAAAAAATCATAATCTTTTAAAGCTGATATAAACCATTTTATATTCAAGTTTGGTTTTGTGAATTTTGTCAAATTAGACAAGTAAATATCACAATTAAACAGCATACATCATCTCTGAACGTTAAAAATTGAGAAATAACTCAACCAACTTTTTTACATTCCATATATTCTTTGAGAACGATGGGGCAGCGGTTTGTTCTCAATTCACTCGTCTTATGTTGCCAGACCTCAGCAGCAGTAAGACCAATCATGTCCAGCGGTTCTGAGTCTCAAGTGAATTTGGCTGTGGATCTCCCAGTGTCTGACAGACATTTTATTATTTCTGCGTCATATTGTCCCGTCCTCCACTAGTTTGTTGAGTCCTTTACATATCTTGGTGAGATTGGGTCGGAAAGGGCCGCTGGGGTCGTACAGTTTGGTCAGGAGCTCCGGGTCAGAGTAATGGTTGAAGACGTGGTTGATGCGGCCGTGGGATTTAGGGGTGAGGTGGCTGTTGACCAGCTTCAGCAGCAAATCCCTGCAGCTGGTCAGGAGTTCCTCCATTACTGCCTTGTCAAAGGTAAAGTCCACCTGCACAAGTCAGGATATATCGGCTGTATTACTGTGAGCATTCATCTCATTTCTTGCATTTGATGAATAATATAATGTTGAAGGAGATTTGAGTGAGCAATATATCTTTAGCAGCAAACTACTGTATAAAGATTTAGTTAAGTCTTTTCTCAGAATACCTGCAAGTCCTTAAAAATAGTAAGATGTAAAATAAAGGCTGCTACATAAGGTTTTAAAGGATCGAACTTGTCTTTCTAAATATAATAACCCCCCTTGGAGTTTCATTTGATGTAATAATATCAGTGTGGAACATACCTATTTATGTTCTGCCATGTGATGTGAAAGCGGAGACCGAAACAAGTTGCATTAATGTAACTTAGTGTGCAGTTGTGCTTTAAATAAAACCAACAAACGCTGAATAGCAATTATGAGCCGTGTACATGTTGACTCTTTGACACCTTAAACAGTTAGGCTTGTGTGATTTATGAATTTATTGATTTACAAATGCTAATTTGGAAATTCACCTAACAGCAAATTTAGTGCATGTCAATGAGTCCCTAGAAATTCTGTCTCTAAAGCTTGTACATATTGTGTAAATTAAAAGGTTATTAAATAGAAACGTACCTCGTAGAAGCTGATAGCTGTCATGGCCCCCATGTGGAGCTTCTTCTTAAAGTCTTGGGCCACTTGCAGCTCCTCTGTGCTGAAACGGTTGTTCCTGAACAGCACGCCAATCTTCACTGCAATCTTGACCAGGTCTTTGATCACCTTTTGGGCCTCTGTTTTATTACCCGAATACTCTTTGGAGACACGGTACAGTTCATCCAAGATTTCACTGGTGGTGTCATCAATAAACATTTGGACAGAGCTTTTGGAGGCCATGCTGCTAAGGATCTTCTTCTGCGCCCTTAAGGCCATGTCCTTTGAGCTGAAGGCATCCATGGTTGCCTGAATTGTTATAAGGAAGGAAAAAGTATTTTACATTTTAGTAATGTTGTTGAGTTACAATATTACTTTCCCAAAACATTTTTCTACTTGCACAATTTTTAGACTTGGCCCACAGAGACATTTTTGTGATTTAACGGCAGTAGTAACTATTGCAAATTAATAGTTTCCAAAAATCTTGAGAAATACTTAAGGACTCAATCCAAAATTCCATCAGTAAAGTGCAAATAATACAGATTCCAGATATAGAGGCAGAGCCTTAGAGTGGATTGATTGTTCATTGTTGTGTGTGCGAGAGTTATGTTTACACAAAATGTTGATATCTCTGTTTTTCTGCAGTTAAAAAAGATTCCCTGTCACTTTCCATACTTGACTCCAGATTATGCTTGATTGTGAAGTGCAAAATGCAACAACTTCTATTCTACCCAAAATAATGAAGACATTTATTGCAGCCTTGAATAAAGGGGAAGAATATTGTCACACCTGGCTGCTGCTGCTGAGCACAACTTCAGCCTTTTACTGCCAAACAGTGAGCAGCCTCAGTGGATTAGTTGGAGGTTAAGTGCCATGTAAAAGGGCCAACTGTTTGTTATTATGGAGGCTGAGGTGGGTGCACATTTTCATTTCTCGTCTCCAGATTCTCCAGATCATTCTGGGGATTTGAATCCTGCAGTAATTACTTTGACTCTCTAACCTTCAGTTTGCCTCTCATTCACATGCTTTTTCAGACATCATTTACTTACATTTCACCGACACAATGTTTAACCATTCGAGCTCAAATATTTGTCCACTTAAAAGAAAAGTAAATTGATATTCTCAGAGTGCTACATGAACAGACACTGAAAACACAGTGTCAAATTTGAAACTCTGCTTTCATGTTAAGCTAGTTTCAGTGTTTTGTTTTTGTATCTGACACTCATGTTTGATGCCAAGAGGAAAAAGTACCATGGAAGACGCTCCACTGAGGCTTTTAATTTCTCCTCTGAGACTTTAACCACACCTAACATCCATCACAGAGAAACCCCCAGGGGGGTAATTATCATGCATACAGCATGCTAAGACACAACTACAAAATCCATTGTTTATCTTTGATTGTCAACAGTGTTTCGAATTAATTTGTTTTTAATTACTTTTAATTTCACCTGATCTGTAAAAACAGGTGGATTTGGAGTAAATCAATGAAAGAAGAAAACTGAATTTATTTAGCTAATGCTCTTATTAGTCCAGTGTACTAAGACTGGGCATGGAAAACAGGTAAACACCCACACTAATGCAATAGCAAAGATTGTAAGGATCACTGTCAGATTACTCTTACAACAGATAAAGCAAATAGTATGTGTCCTTCTGGAATTCTTAGGCTTGATATATAAATATAAACCCCAGTCATATCTCTAATCCCACAGACGCTCATAAAAATCCATTGAAGTTCAGTTTAAATACGTAACACTTCTTAAACTTAATCCACAGAAACACCAAAAACATACTGTATCTACTGCACACATCAGTGCCACTGAAACTGCTGTATATCCTCTTCTACTTCCTGTGTTCAATTTGGCCTTATATTCACACTTTTAGAGACTAGTGTGCAAACAGGGCTGCAGTAGTTACTGAGCATCTTTCAGTGTAATTTTCCACACAAATCCCCCTCTGGCCTGTGTGGACAAGTATTTGCGAGGTGCAGGTAGACTGCATATCTGAGGCAGGTCCATACCTGCTGTTTTCAGATTGCATCCATGGTGATCCAAGAACAGAAAGCAAGCACCTTAAACATAACGACTGTCTTAAAGGTTATCCTAAGGGATGCATTTGGGTAAAACAACAGCTAATCTGTCAGTGAAACGAGTAAATGTATATATATATATATCAGTATATTCTCTGTAAGATGTCAGTTACTGCCTGATGGCTGCTTTAATGTTTGTGCACAGTGACAGCATTATTCAAATGATGATAATCTCGTTGCCTGACTCCAGTCATGCACAGTCAGCACTGTCAGCAAATGACTTCACAGCTCTCTAATAAAGAAAAAAAGTGATCCAGTCACTTTAATGATCATATCATGCAAATAGGCAAGGCTCCCTCTGACTCTCCCCATCCCTGGCGTACACCCCGATCCCAGCTGCGACATCAATAATAAGCAAACTCACTTTTATAGGATATCTCACCAGGTCCCATTTTATATGCACAGCCATTCATTTTGAACAAGTGTCACATTTCTAATAGCTCGCTTTGTTACAAAAGCTTTGGGCTCCCTGTGGGGAATTAAAGAACATTCATTAGATTAATTTCCCTGAACGGTGATAATGGAAGTGGAGCAGCGTGATAGCTATTTCAGATTCATGCTTCAATCTCATTTATTTGCTAAAAAGACTACAGGGATTTGAGGGACATGCACAGTGCAGAGTCATCAGGCAGTATTTCACATAGTGTAATGTAACGCCACAGCTGGAGACCGTTGGCTTCTTGGCCTCTTGTGCATCTACCTTGTTTATTTTTTGTGGTTCTGTTGGAGGTTGAGGCTGTTTGGAGCGTGTTGAAATATCTCTGTGTTACAGCAGCTCATTGCCATGAAACCACTTTTCTGTAATGTACATCGTTCATTCAGTCACTTTGAGAACGTTTTGAATGTTGAGCATCAATTTGCTGGTATAGATGGATTGAAGAGGGGTTTTAAGCATCAGTTTGTCG
This sequence comes from Ctenochaetus hawaiiensis, assembly GCA_029783645.1. Lineage (NCBI taxonomy): Eukaryota > Metazoa > Chordata > Actinopteri > Acanthuriformes > Acanthuridae > Ctenochaetus > Ctenochaetus hawaiiensis. The sequence continues at coordinate 2,234,533 of JAPZDY010000025.1, forward strand.
GTGACATTTACCCAGGGAGTGACTGCATCACATGTTCAAGTGTTTGTTTCCCTCCCAAATGCCTAACTGAATTGGCGAGCGTCTGTATACTAAGTGAGACCTAACAGTGTTGAAAGATCTAAATAAAAAAAAAAAATAGGACAGAGGTGAATCTGTTGCAGTTAGAGATGGTTGTGCTTGGTTTCTATGTCTGTAACTGTAACAGTCAGGTGGAAAGGAAGCTTTAGGCATTAACTTAGAGTTAATGGACAGTCAAAGAGAGAGTGCTGATTGGTGGAGCCATCCAGGCAGGCAGCAGAGGTAAATATTTAGCATTCCTTAGATGACTGCAGCCTCAGTGTTTGTGTTCATGTATGAACCTGCTCACACATGGATTTGAATTTTTTTTTGTCCGTTAAACTAGTTTCTGGTCGTTTTTGCTTCGTGGTATTTCTGCAAATAAATTAATGTGTTTGATTTTTGTATGTGTGTGTGTATTTGTGTGTCTGTGTCCTTGCCCTTTCCCAGCATCTATGTGTTTATTTGTGTGCATCCATGTTTGTGTGTGTGTGGGAAGTATGACAATAATTCCTCTCACAGGGCTTAGAGGGGGATTCACGAAGCCCCTTTTGACTCACCAGATCAAAATGTATCTTGTACTGTTATTAGAGTGAAGCAGCAGGGCCTCGTTACAATGAGCTCAACAGATGACTGTCCTCACTGACTTTCAGCACCAGGCTTGGGGCTTGGTGGACTGAGTTGTACCTGATGAGACTGCAAGGAGCAGTTTAGGTCTTTTTTAGCTGCCTGCAGCTTTTGATTAGGTCGAACAATAAGAATGTTCCAAAAAATAACACAGAAAAGCCACTCAATCAGATGAAAACAAGGAAGCCATTGTTGAAAGACCATTGCAGAGCTACAAGGGTGGTTGTATTGAATTGCTAGAAACCTTTTATTTTCTTCTCGTTATGAACCAAGGAGGATTAAACAATAACAGTAAAACCACAGGAGTTGCGTGTCCTTATACAGCAGCTTTCGGTGCACGCTGAGAACTGTGCCAGGCTGAGGTGTCACTTCCGCTGTGTGTTTTGAACGAGGGGCAAGAGGGCTCAGGGTTGAGATGTGTATCTTGTCTTTAACTTTGGCTTCTTTTGTTTATTGTGACTTTTTAATCTTATTTTACTTCGAACTGGATTCTTTGTTATGCAAGTTTATGTTGGTTTCATGTTTGCTTTGCATAGTCCCTTCATCATTTGACAAATCTTTTGTTTAAACAAAAATCGCTCCTTAAATTTTTTTTTTTGTAGGGACAGATGAGGAAGCATTTTGAAATTCTGAAAAAGCACATATTGCAGTTTCTCTTAAACGTTGCACAACTTTTCTGAATTGTGGTTGCTTCACCCTGCCGCTCAGCTACAGTGCCTCAAAAGGGAAGCGAAACAGACAGCAGTGGCGAAACGGCGGGGTACCATCAGCCGAGGCCTGGCAGGCTCTATTTGTCCCGCACAGTGTGTGACATCTTTTATTGTGTCGCTGACCTAATGTGCCTCAAATCAAAAGTTGGCCAGCAAAGGAGGGAAAGTCCACTGCCCCGAGAGTTGAGTTGAGCAACTCCCAGCGTGTGAGCTCCACATCTGTGCATGTCACTGTACTTGTTCCAGCATGACTGTGAGCAAACGCACATATCTTCCAACTCGTGCTCAAGATGGGGAAGTGGAGAGAAGTCACACAATCTGTTCAATCATCCGTCTGCTTGGACTGTCTCTTCTGGGCGCCAACTTTACTCTTTAATTTTCCAAGAACAAAACAAAGAGTCATAGCGCTACACTGGGCCCAGAGGACTTTTTTTTTTCTTTTTAACTGACACATGAACATGGCAGAAGTGTGTCTTACCTGTGTGTGTTGTGAGTCCCCCTCCCTCCTTGTCTGTGTCAGATATCAGATTGACAGCACAGGCCAGTTGATTTAATGAGATCCCTTCATTTTCACCAGAAGTAGAGCCAAAACACCAAAGAAAAAAACAGCCCTCCTGCAGCGGTTCTGTCAGTGCTGCCACACTACCTTAAGATAATGTTGAGTTGCACTTCCTTGAGGAACTAAATTGCTATGACACACCCCTCTGTGTGAGTGTGTCTCACTCTGCCTCTCTCTCTCTCTCTCTCTAGTCGCTCTCTGTCTTGTGTTTCCCTCTGAAATTCAAATTCAAACTCTGTAAAACCTCTGTATTTCTATTTTGCCCTCTCTCATCACACCTTGGCGCTCTCTCTGCATCGGTCTGTCTCTGTCCCCGCTCCTCTCTGTATTGCTGACGCTGTGCTTCTGCTTGTTCTGACAAGTGAAAACCCCAGAAAGAATTTAGCAATAATCCAGTGATGCAGCTGGTTGAAAAGGGAGTGGCTTAACCCCCTTTTTTGTGTTCACCTTCGCTGGAATGCAGCTCTTGTCAGCGCTGCTGAGCACCACGTCCCTCCCTGTGTGTCTCTTGTTTTAAGGTAGAATCAAAACAATGAGTAGTCAGGAGTGTGTCACAGTCCGACACACACGTGCACAAAGTCACAGTTTACTGACTGGACTTACACAAAACACTTTTACAAACATCTGGTCATTTCGATGTGAGTTTATAGACAAAGCACAGTTTCATCATGAGCTTTGGTTCTGCTCTGTGCATCAGTGTCTCTTTTTTAACGGATATATTGTAAGTTTGTTGATGCTATTAAGTCTGACCTTGATGCAGTTATATATTTTTTAAACTGCTTTTAAACTTGATTTGACAGACCAAGCTAGAAACTCAGCTATATGTAACACACTGACATAGAAAAGATGTAGATGAGTGCACTTTGTCCCTGATAATTAATCCTGCTGAAATATACACCCCATAAAGTAATCTCCTCAGTTCGGCGAGTTGCACCACAGTCACAGTCCAGGCTAATAAATCTGAGGGCAGAAATTGCTCTTATGAGTGAAGCTTTGTTGTAGCTCGTTGCCGTAAATCTTATCAACCTTTTGAAGTCCTTTTTTAAACAAGTGAAATGTCAATACAGAGGAGGGTAATATAGGATGTAATCCATAGCAGCTAATATTGAATCTGATACTGTTCGTCACAGAGCAATCAGCCTGGGCAGCTACTGCAAACATGTGCGACATGAATTCAACGATTCATTTAGAATCAGGATGTGTCCCCTAATTCTGAAGCTGTTTGTTTATCTGTAGGTTTATCTGAATGGCAACCAGCTGTGCTGAAGGGCTGTTGGCCGAGACTCAGGCCATTCAAAAAGAATCGTCCAATGAGCTCTCGCAAACGTTAATTGTTGCCAGATGTCGGGGTCAAAGGTGAGGCCGAGGCCCAGCTGGACTTAGAGGAGTGCCTGGACAGGATACCAGCCCACCATTGTGCGGCGTGGACCGAAACACACCTGCCTCCTTGTTTTGCCTCCCACTCAGCCCTTCTGCAAGAAATTAACTAGAGTAAAGTCATGGCGAACTTCTGCAACTGCAAAATGAGGTCTGTCACCGTGGCAACAGACAGGAAGTAGTGCTTAAGCGGTTTCCTGATGGCTTCCTCTTTATCGTGTAATGACATCTCACAAAGGAAACATCAGCAGGGAGTACAGCTGAATATCAGTACATGTGTGTGTGTGCCTGCTTGTATGTGTTTGTGCATATGAGTGAGCGATGTGTTTGTGAAGCACCACGCATCTGACCTGAGATCAGCTCTGAGCTGTCTCACCATCATACTGTATCCAGCTTACACACTTGCCTCTTTTGGTTTTGAGACAGTAAGAGGGACTCTAATTATGTCACTTAACTTTCATTAAAAGATCACATGGACCTTCAGCTTCGAACCCTACACTCACACACACACACATGCATACAGTTACTTGCATAATGGCAGTGTATTATCACCAGATGACTAAGACAGGAACATCTGACCTCATAACCACGGTGGTCAGGGAATTGCGTTTGAAAATTTGGAGCTTGAATCGGATGGAGGATTTGGTGAGCTTTGGTGCTTTCTGCGCTCACACTGTCTTTAAATTCACAGTGTTATGAGAGAGATGATGAGAGATGATCAAACGCTGGTTTACAGAACGCCTGAGGTTCAACTTGATCATTATATTAATGCTAAGAGGGTTCCCTTACCCTCACAGTGTTATCAGATATAAAACATTTCCATATTTCTTGTGTTTTAAATGTTTAGAACCTCAAGGAACCAAGAAAAACTCACTAATGGCTCCAAGTTTCTGATTTATTAACTTATTTGGATTTATATTAATTTGTGGTTACCCTACCTCCTCCTAGTGGCCTTTTAAAGGTGTGACACTGTCTAAAGATGATACTTAAAAAGGATCATTCACTAACTTTTTTTGCTGTCAGTTCTGTGGAACTGTGTGGGCGGCTGGGTGACAGTGCAATGCTATTTCTTCAGTTTTGTTTTCTGCAATAGTCCTGAAATGAGTTCCCCGCTTAATAGTCCATGGACAGAAAATACATTTGGATGACTGATTTGTTAAATCCACCAATCTAACAAAATGTTAAATGTGAGGAATAGTTGTGTTTTGAATAACTTTAGGTTTGGGATTAAAGTTAGAGACATTGGAAGAAATTACCTATTGCTCTTTGGAATTGCTTTCAAATTTGGAAACCTTTCCTGTGATACTTTATATTACAACTTTGCGAATTCAGGATAATCGTTCAAGAAGTGTAGTGGAAAAGAACTATGCTAGTAGGTATGGGGCAAAAAGATACACTACTTTACATTTAAATCAAATTGTAATGCATCACCATTGTAGTTATAGATCTTTTTTTAGTTACTGTGGTCCAAACCCAGTTAGCTAACAACAGAGATGCAAGCACTGCCTAGAGACAGTTTACAGTTTAACGTATAATTGAAGGTTCACACAGCTGAAACAGGTGAATTTCGGTTAAAACTGTAAACTGGCAGGTCAGTGGTTTTTGAAACCACCAACCACTTTATTCAGTATGAGTGTCATGACCTTTTTAGGAAAAAAAATGAAAACATGTCAGTTTTAGTGGCTGTACATACAGTTTTATATAAATACATGCTATCATACAGTGAAACACGTGGTCAGTTACAAGCAGAAGTCTTTCAGACAACCTACTGAATTGCAAGATAGTTCAAACCAAATAAAATACAACCTCTCATAATGTCTACTCTGAGTGAATTCAATGAAGCATCCATAGATTTAGTTTTTCTGTTTCTTTGGAAGCTTTTTTTCTTCACTTAAAACTACAACCTGACACAAAATGGCTTCATTTTTGAACGTAACTGCCGCAGCAGTAATAGCAGTGACTTTTAAAATTGTAAAATGGTACAGAAAATAGCATAAAGAAAGTAGGAAATAAACATGTTGTAATGACTTGTTACCAGCAGTACTGTAGTATAATTTTGTCCCCTGTTTCTCTGTACATGTTGTGCTTGCGTGTTGAGAACATGGTACTTCCCTTTTTTTTTTTTTTTAAAACAGTCAACATCAGGAAAACATGTTGTGAAACCTGCAGATTCAAGGTGTTGATGAAACTGATCTTCAGAACAGTAAAAGCAAAGTCTCTGATGCACGATATGAGTGGACTTCAGTGAGAGATGTCTTAAAGTTAAAACCGTAATCTCCAGTTTAAGTTCCCATAAAAAAAACTCCAAATAATTTTACGCAAAATGTCACAAAAGCCTATATCTCACAAACCCCTTGGGACGACATGACATTCAAAATGAATTAAAATGCAGATGGCAAGTAAGCATAAATGTTGAAAACATTGATATGCCTGCTTTGTCCTGCCTCTGATTAAACTTCAATGATATTTCCAGCATCACGCCCTCGTCCCTTGTTGGAGTCATATTGTAATCTCACACTACAACCATCTGCTCACAGGATGGAGCAGGCGGCGCTGCGCATGGGCAGGTTGGTGGGCAGCTTGGCGTACTGCTGCCTGAGGCTGTTTCTCTTGCTGTTGAGTAAAGGACCCGGGTTGTCCAGCCCGTCAGCAGGTGGCAAAGACTCCAGCATTGCGTTTCCTTGGGGCACCTCCAGCCTGGCACCCTTGTTGTTCTTAGTCTTTTTGGCTTTCTCCCTTTCCTGTGGTTCAGTTGAAATGGCGGGGGGTTCGTTAGCGGCCTCTGGTGGGGGTAGGGTGTCCAGGGGGAGATCGCTGGGGCTTGGCTTCCCTTCAGCTTGGTCCTCACTGCTTGTGATATGGAGGTTGGAGGCCATGCGCTTGGCATTGGTGCTTGTGGAACTGATGCATTAACACAATATTAGCGTATTGCAGTGATCCACAAAAGACATAAAAAAAAGATTACATTAGGTGTCTATAATTAAAAACAATCGAAATTCTTTACATTTCGCAGCAGGTATGATAGTTGTAAAATCACAATTTTCTTAGATCTGAGTTTTATCCTGCTAGAAGCTTTGTGCATGCTTCAAAAATATCCTCAATAAATCCTTTGTGTTAGCTCTACAATCATGTTTTCTTCTAAACAAGAAAATATATCTGTCTTGTAACTGATGCTGTTTCATGGGTTTTTAATGAAAACTTGAAAGCCGTCTCAAAGGCTTGATATCAGACTTAACCAACTATTTTAAGGGTGTTTTTGTTGGTTGTCAGCCTCTCTCACTGTTTTTTGCTCTGCTGCAGCAGCCCACGGGTTGCACTGCCCTATTTGAGTGAAATATTTTGTTTTTTATTGGTCAGCAGGACTCCTTCAAACAAACAAAAGCACCTAAGACAGCCTTCCAGATCGCTTGCTGTCCGATACTGCAGGGGGCAATGAGCACAGTTCTGGCTGAATCAACAGGGGGCATCGGGAGTCCACTCTGTAAAGAAGAAAAGTGATTCTTTGGTGTTGGTCATTCTTCTTTTGTCTACTCACCCAGTAGAGCTCCTGTCCTCGTCTTTTTGCTCACTGCTGTAGCGCAGCTCTGCCGGGGTCTTAAACGACAGATCTTTCTTTCCTTTGAGCCAGTAGGTCTTCATGTAGCCTTTACCCTGAAGGATGTTCGCAAGAGGAATGTATGAAATTATGTATATGCTAAAAAGATACCACAATATAGGAAACTGTGATATCTAATTTATCTTTTTTTCCATTTTAACTTTGTCACAGAGGGTGGCAGTAATGCATCTTAACACTGGTTGCCACCTCCTGGAAATAATACTTAAAAATTCATTGGGTGTAATGAACCCTTCTGTGCAGTTATGGCTACACACTCCTCATCTCTACACTTTACACTCCTATTTTCAGTATAGTCCCTCTGCCGGAGAGAGACAAACACAAAAATGCACTTCATATAAAGTTAGAGATGAGTTTGACTGAAGGTGTTTTTTGTTGTTTTTGTTTTCGGTGAATATATCAAGAACTTCATTGTAAACTGTTAAGGTCATAATAATCCTGAAGTGAAAATGTAATATTGAACAGCCCTAGTACAAAATATCCCTGAATTTGCTCGAAATTATGAGTATTTTCAGCCGTACTCGACAGTAAGTGTCCCAGCAAAGGCAGGTGTTCCCATTTTTCAAATTATACACCTCATTTTGAGAATAAGTGATTTGAAAATTACAGCCATTAAACTGGCAAGACCTTACATATCAAGTGTTAATCATTATGTCCATCTTAATCCGTGGATGGCTGATAAGAACTCCAAGATTTGGAAGTCAAAATTGACGAGACAAGCACACGTTAACGTGTCAGAGGGTGATTTTAACCACTCACCTTTACAAATATTTTGCCCCTCTCCTCAATTATATAGGGCTCATGTTCCAGGTGGTCTTTGGTGGTCTGGCTGATGTGTATCTGCATGCCCTGCTCAGACAGACACACATACAGAAAACTACTGCTAAAGCTCAGTATTGAATTACAAGCTCCATCTGTCCTGAAACCTATTCAAATTGTCAAAGGGAAGTGAAAATATTTAACTTACTGGATTCTAAAATGAGAGTTCATTCAGGGTTTTCTTCCATTACGGGAATGAATATAAGCCTGCAAACTGCCTCCTTTATAATTTCCTTTTCATTATTGAACAAATTTTTCCACAAAACATGAAATTAAGGTATATTACTGTATGTAATGAAAAGCAAATTAAGTAATTAGCCTGTTCCATTAACTAGAAAGCAGCACGCACAATGCCATCATTAGACAGAAAATGGCTTTTTATACTAATCTACATGAATTTGACTTGGGGAAATCATGAACGTCATTGCAGTTATTTATACAACTGCCATGGGTTATTTAGCACATTTGGCTGGGCGATAGGTTATAAAAGATGTTAGTGTAGTCACCACTCCGTTGCTTTCCATCCTGGAGGCTGTGTTCACAGTGTCACCAAACAGACAGTAGCGAGGCATCTTCAGGCCGACAACACCGGCTACAACCATACCTGAGTGAATACCTGAAAAGAAGAAAAACTGTTTATTGAACCACACATGAGCTGATTCATTCCTCAACTGCCTAAATTCAGTGCCCCACATAAATAGAGACTCACAGGTTTTCTTGCATCTACTCTAAGTTATTCCTTACAGGCAAAAACTGGTCTACATTTCTAAAAGCTCATTCAGCAGTCAGCACTTTTTTTAGACCCTTAAATTAAAAGTCTGTCATTAAAAGAAACCAGTGGGGAGGTTAAACCCCGCAGATAATACAGGCTGTTCTTTCTTTTGTATTTAGAGTCAAAAATGCGGTTCATATTTAACCTTAAAGGTACAGAAGATTAAAATGTTGCTATCTCTGTCCCTTAACATTAAAAATAATTATTTATTTAAGGAACACTAATTACCCAACAGAGGTGCTCTTAGTTAGAGTTGATGTGAGAACAACAACCTATTGTGATAATAAGAAATCAGTGTCTTGATCTGTGTTTTCTACCTGGGTCCTCTGGTTGAGGTAAAAATCTCTATATTGTGCCCCAAGATCCTGAGATTATATTTTCGGTGCTGTCACTTAAAGGTGGCAGAGTGTTGTAGTGGATAAAAAAAGGCCCAGGAAGAACCAGGATCAAGACTCTGAATCCCTGCCAGTTCAGAGGGGAGTGATGGGTGACCGACTGTGAGCTGTGGCCTCCTGATGGCCAGCAGCAGGCGAAAAAACTACAAAATAATCCAGGTGCCTTATCGTGGCTGACAGCTGCACCGCTCCTTACCGACTCTTATCTGGATGTTATCTCCGGTGGAGGGGTCTTTGAGGTGGTCTATGGAGCTCAGCATATCCAGGGCCATGTCGCAGATATGGTGCGCGTGAAAGGTGGTCTTGTTGGGCACGCCCGCCACCACCATGTAGGCATCACGAATCGTCTCCACCTGGACAGAAAAGCAGTGTGGAGATTTCTGTGCTGTGATAAGAGAGTGAATGGAAATTTTTAACTTTTATAATATGAAGTCGACTCTATCACTCCATCTATTTTCCTGGTGTGTTGGCTTGGTAACTTCCTCCTCAGACTTATGCACACACACTTTTATGTTTATATTTTCAATTACATTTTAAATGTTGCACTTGTTTAAATATAGTACATGTATATTTTACAACTAGACTGGTATAAAGTTTCTCTAAGGGTTATGTAAATTAAAGTTTAGTGCTTATTGTACTAAAAATGCTGGGAAAAAAGTTGTGCCTGCCTCATAAGTAACAGAAAAAATCTTCTGATGTTTTGTACTTAGCAGTAAAATAGCTAAATGTAAAGAAACTTATTGGCTATTATTCTAGCTCTATCACATGCAGAAACATCAGGCTGTGCTGCTTCCTTGAACTGACCTTGTAGACGTTGTGCTTCTCGCTGAGGGTGTCGAACACAATGTAGATCTCATTGAGCATATCCACCACCTGCATGGGTGTGATGTGGATGCAGATCTCATTAAACTTAACTACATCGCTGAACAAGATGGTCACATCTGGGAAAACCTGGGATAAAAAAAGAAATACAAAGTTATGATTACACTGTGATCAAAGACCTGCATACTCACCATGTACCTCTATAATTACATAAACTATTGACATATTTAGTTGTAGCATTTGTATCTTTTTTTAAATGTTTTTATCTAAGTTATGGTCTTGGATGTTCCTAATCGTCATCATTACCTTTAGTTTTGTCTTCAACATCTTTGCACCATGTTTGAAAAAGTGCTCTCCCATTAAAGCGTAATATGTTTTGTTTATAACGTGTTACAGATCAGAAATGAATCAAATCATACAACTTTGTTCCTTTAAATTTTGGGTGCTCAATAATGTTTGAACTTTTTCACTCTCCTCCTTACGTCCTTTCTTACACAACTGCTGTGACTGAAGCCAAATCTCCTTTTGTTTTTTTGCAAGCTTGTCATTTTGTTGTGAGAAAATGGCACTTTCATTTCATGTGGCATTCACTGCCAAACTATGGACATTGTTGCATCATTGACCCCTGATCTCAGTGTTGAGTCAGAACTCCACATGGAGGTCATGAAATACTTGAAACGCAAGATCTGCATTCCCTTTGATTAAATTTCGTGTAACAACTGCAACAACGTACTTTGTTATTAAGATAGCAAAGCCAAAAGTGTAAAAGTAACCTAAGGCCTTTATTTATCATTTTTCAGAACCTAATGCTCTAAATTTTTGTGATTTTTTTAAGTAACGCCATCCATCTTAACAGTTCTGTCTTGCACCTGACATGTCTCTAGTGCAGTGATCCCCTTCCTGAGGCGGTCGGCCACAGCTTTAGGGATCATGGCGTACAGCAAAGAATCTCCTCTCTTCTTCTCTTCATCCAACTTCTTGATGATTTCCTGTAGCTGAGCGTATTTTTGTTGCTCCTAGAGGATCAGAAATGGGACACAAGAGTCTACAGTGACAGTCTCACCTCTCTTAAAGCTCAAAAACCCCTCTTTGCCTTCTCTAATCCTCTTAATCCATGTCTCCTGCATGACTGAAGTGGATTTAATGGGTATGTATAATCAATAGGGGAGCAGAGCTTTCACCGGGACTCACCTGGTCAGACTGTTTCACTGAGAGAACCAGCAGCTCTTACATTTTGTGCACTCAAGCATATCATATAATATGACTTCTACTTTGAATCCTACAAGTCTTATTACGGTAGATTTCTACAGGCAACATGAACCACCTCAAACCGCTTCCCCTGCTCTGTGATTTTGTACAATTGAGTTCCCCAGTTGAACACAAGTCTGCTTTGTTAGCATGATACTTTTTATCTGGAGACTAAGGATTTATTCTTCACCTGATCGAGGGCCAGCTGCAGCTCAGCCGATTGTTGCGTCCCGGCCAAAATTAGCTCTCTGCTGGAGTCATGCAGGTTGAGATCATTCACGTACACACCCATCTTTATCATGTCCTCCACCGTCTCTATGCTGCAGGAATAAGAGTTAGAAAAGGAAATGAAGAAATATAAACCGTAAAAGGAAAGAAAATTAAAACAATGTGAATTAATTCATAAAAAATACATAATTCAGTCTCCAAAATTAGATATGATTTTTGGAAACACTATTTTCAATTAAATTATTCAGAATTGAACACGGTTTCATCAACAGACACGTATGAATGGAATAACAGAGCACTGCAAAGGGCATAAAGAATATACATAAAGAATAAACATAAATATAAACATATAAATAAAGAATAACAGTTTTTATTTCCACATTCAGACGGATTAACACTGATCTACTTGAGTACTGAGATGCAATTTACTTCAAATTACCTTAACTCCCTAAATAAATGCCAATATTCAAAAAAGTCTTAAATAGATTTGGGTGGCTGACTGTCTTTATCAAATAACTTAACCCTTGTCCTTTGTATAGGCAGGGGACATAAGAAAACTAATTGCAGTGTTATGGCTCACATGCTCAATTCAGCATAATTATTTCATTTCCACAGCAGTTACTCACTACAACAGTACAACACACAGGAGTCGTGTCACATTCAGGCCCCTGTAACCCCTCAGTTTCTCTTTTTACAGTAATGCTGCTTTCATGTTTTGTTCAATTCCCACTACTCACTGTGTAACTGTGTAATGTGTAATAATGAGGATAATTAGACCAGATCCAAAATGTGGTTGACCTGAACTGACTCTTATGGAGAGGATACACCAACACTGGCACCGGCTGACGACAAACACCGCATGATTAGCTTGAACTCACTCAGGCGTGAGACTGACTGACATGTCGATCCTACACTTACAGCAATAGAACTGGACCTGACTCGACCTTATTGGCCTGAACTCTCTGTAATTTGGACCTGGCCTGGTCAGCACCATCAAACACCATCAGTAATCTTACATGGGCGTCCCAAGGAAGATGAGGGAGTCCCACTGAGGGACATACTTCATCTGGCCCTTCAGGTGGAGAGGTTTCTTTGGAGGCTCCCGCATGTCCTCAAAGATGGTCTCACTACACTTTCCTGAACAGAACCACGAGGTCAGCATGTTAGAAATAAAGCAGCAAGAAACAAAAAATAGATTTTTATTTTTAAGATGTGCCATGCTGTTAGTATTTGGGTCATTTGTTGTCTTAAAACAGCTTTGCACACATACAATTGATAATTGTCAGTAGAAATGTTCGTGTTAAACACAAAACAGGCGGGAGAGGGAATTGTTCTGACCGGTGACAGTCTGGAATGCCAGCAGTTCAATATCTTCGCCTCCAGAGTTTGCAGAGCTGTTGTATTGGGTGAGAGCGCTGCTGTACTCTTGGTCTGTGCCCTTCATCTCCTCCACTGCCTTTGGCTCTGATGGAGGGAGAGCAACAGAAACAATGAGAGGATAGATGACAGAATGAAACAGGGTGTGAGTTGAACAAGTGAGGTAACAAGGGCACTGAAGATTGTGCAGTGAATTTCAATCGCACAGTCAGTCGATAGCAGAAAGGCAGTGTTCAATAAGAATTCATCACCTTGTTATAAGTTCTGTTCTAGTGCCTTTATGATGGCGGTTATGTTCTGGATTATGCTCATTTTGCTAATGTTAAAATAAAAATTGGTTTTGTCATCCATTTCATCTTCAAATAATTACTTTCTTGGCAATATGCAGCGAAGCAATCTTTGTTTCATTTCTTTTTATCACCTTTTTTTCAGACATATTTTGTAAAAGTATTCACCAGGCTGTTGGCTACTTGTTCAGCTCTCATCAGTATTCCCATTGCATTGACATTCAAAACATAGTTCACTTCAAAGTATCCATTTAAACCCAGTGATATGCAGTCCAGCCTCGCACCAAAGCATGTAATAAACCCATCGATCTACTGGAGGATAGCGTGTCAAGCTTGGCCTCACCTAGGCATGAAAGTGCAAAAATGTATGAGGGAATAGTACCAGCAGGGGGCAACAGCTAGAGGAGCAAAGAGAATATAATATAAACATCGACATCTGACACAGAACTTTGACCCAGATAACTACAGTGTGTGTCCCACGTTAAATCAAGACCAGACCATGATTTTTTCTAAAACTAAGTAGTAGTTATGGTACCTTAACCAAACCAAAGTGTGACCACCACCTAAGTGATCCTTGTTGTTTTTTAAGTCTCTGTTAGTGACACAAAGGAATCCATTAAATAAACATTCCACAAGATAACTTTGCGATATGTGACAGAAAACTGACCCTGTTATGTTTTATATAAAAGAAGATGAATATTTTTATTCAGTGTCAGTGTAAGTAAGGAGCGCGCTTTAATACAAAATAACAGCATGCTCAGCAACATATCTTATATACAAAACCTCTTGCTGTATCTTTATCAGAATAACAAGGAATTGAATGATTTCATTACAAATTTAACTTATTCTCTCTGAGAGAATTTATCATCAGTTTAAATATCAATAAGTATGCGTCTAAGTTCTTTTGCTCACTGTCATATTTCCTAGTTACTGCAATTAATATGAAATTAGGCTTTTAAAAACAACTTAAACCAAACTGAGTGACTGAAAAGAGCCTGATTTTAGTTTAGAAAAGGACCTTTCATATGATCTGACTGATAAACTTTGTATCAGCAGTCTTTTGTGAAAGAGACATCACCACCTAAAGTCACTGAACCCAAAGGCAATCAGTTTGATATTCATGCCCATCTGGAAATATTCTAAATATTTCACTTTGCTCTGGTCAGAAACAATAACCTTGACTGGAAATGAGGCAGTAAATTGAGTAGACAGACATTTTGTGATCCCATCTTTTATAACGAACCCCCTTTTTTAATTCATTATGCATTTAAAGTGAAATAAATTATTTAAATGGAAAGTCCAGTACCTCGTTCGTCTTCCCTCTTTGCTTTTTCACTCTCTTCCTTCTCCTCTGGCTCCTCCTTGCTAAGTTTGGGGATGTTGACCTTTTGCTTGCTCTCCACTACAGCTTTAGACAACAGCTCAAACACATTGTTCAGATGGGTGTAGATCTGATGAGAGGCAGCAGAGACATTCTGGTGACTTCGTAAGCCAGCATGTCAGTGATTTAAGTCACTTGAGAATTAAAAATTGGACCATTTTTAAACTAACCAAACTGTTAAAAACTCACGTTATCCCAGCTGAACTCCAGCATGGGTCTGACCAAAGTGAACTCCTCATTGACCTTCTTGCCCTGCAGGTCGGAGAACACCTCCTTTAGGCCGTCACCGATGCGGTACATGGTCATGTCCCGGCGAAAGATGACGCTAAAAGGGAACATATCAAAAAAGATCCCTCGCTTCATTGGCAACTTCTCATAGCTCGGCGCCGTCTTCTGCTGGGGCATGCGATGTTTGAAGGCAGCGTTATCGAAATTCATCTTGTAAACCTGTACGAGCAGAGACAATCAAAATGAAGACAGACTTTATTTTTATGCTTGTCCTCAAACGCTCATGCTCACACTGAATTTACGCTTCTCTAAAAGAGTTTTGACAGAAACTGAGCATCATATTCCTCATGAAGGTAGGTGATATAGGGTAGGTTCTTAAAAAATATAACATTTTTCTCAGTGTATAAAAGAAAAACAGGGTGACAGTGATGCTGAATAGCATGACAACAGGTATAGGAGGTTGCACATTTTAGATATGTTCTGCTGTGAATTATGAGTTTACCCAGAGTCCCATCCCAATAAACACTTATCTCCATTCAATAAACACTTGCTGTTTGAGTGTAAACAAGAACTCGGCCTGGCATCTCATTGAAAGTGATGGATTCATTTCCGTGCTGATAGAACTGAAAGAGGGTCAAGGTCAGAAGCTCGACAGCTGGTACTTGACCTCAGCATGAGTACGTACCACATACGTCATTTTCTCGGTTTCTTCTTTAGACAAGATTTCCACTTCGATGTCTGTGTTGTAGAATTGCCGTCCCACTTGAGAAAGCTGCCCTGCAGGAGTCAATTACACACACTGGTAAAGGATGCATGGAGGTCAACTTTGCTTAAAATGAATTGACTGAAAAGGGCTTTTTTGAGCTTCATTTCCAAACAAATTGGAATGTTAAGAATAAAATTATAATTGAAGTTAAAAATATAACAAAAAATCCAACAACGCAATGCTTTGCTTTTGTTCTTACATGTTGATGATTAATAAGTGACCAAATTTTCAATCTGCCGCAGACTAAGGATGTTGATGACTATAATGTTGGTAATTGTGAATAAGCGGGCAAATAGGTGCACATCGTTTAATTAATAAATAAAACCCTAAGTACTGCTCTCTTTATGTATTCTGCCTGGTGACGACACACCCGTTCAGATCATCATTCATGTTTTGGAGTTAAGCCGTTTGCAGACGAGTCTTAGACAACTAGTAGGTGACTAATAAACACAAACACACACACGAGGCGATGTATAAACATAGCTGTTATGGTCTGGTTGGACTGACTCATATACAGGAGTGGAAAGAACTGAAATACTACCGTTGCGTTACTGTGCACTTATTCATGTAGTAGTCACCACACACACACATGCACAGACACACTTGTTCACTCAAACTTATGCACACTTTCAACCAGTGAGACGCCACAACACATCAGTAAATAAAAGTGCAGGAAGGGTCTGTGGTTTGTAATTAAGAAACAATACCAACCCAGTGTATGTTTTTTGATATTTTTGTGTGTGGGTGTGTGCGCGTCTACCCTCTTTTTTTAATAAAATCAGTGTAAATCTGTGGATTCTTGGAACGTAGCAAAATTTATTAAGACATCTAAAACCCATTGGCATGTTTTATAAAGTGGTTCACAGTGTATAGTATGTGTGATTTGTGGTCAACAAAGTGTAACATGCAAAAATACTGTTATTGTCTTTTAAAGGTGTATGTTGTGTTTGTGTCTTGTGTTGATAAGTAAACTAGTCAAACACTTGAGAAATTATTCAGAACAATTCTTCTCCACGCCTACATCTGTGCTCTGATGTTAATGGTCAGTACTGAAATTCGGTTTCTCGATCTGAAGCTGCTCTGATCTACAACACTCACTAATAGTTCAGTTGTGCTTTTGCATGCTTAATCACGATCAGGTTCGTGGGGTTGGAGCCTTGAACCCTTTCATAACAGGCAAAAACCCACATATACACTGTGTGAAGATGTAAAGTCTACACCGTAAAAATCTGGGTTTGGGGGATCAAACCAAGTTTCCTCTCTCTGTGGTTAGCTGTGTAACAGCCAGTGTTTTCCCCACTCTGCTTCTGTTTACCTTTGACGAACTGAGTGAAGCCCTTGCGGGTGCTGCGGTAGTGCAGCGTGAGGCTCGTCTCGCACTCCTCCTCCACGCAGAAGCTTGGCGGCTGCACCTTCGGGAAGGAGAAGCGAAAGTACTCGTGCAGGTTGTCCAACTCATTGATGAAGTCACGAACATTTCGTCCCAACACCTAGAACACACGGAAGATGATGACATTAAATTGTAAAGAAGAACTGATATAGTATTCTGATCAACAATAGGTATTACTTCATTATGAAGTTAATGTACAGATTGTTAGAATAGTTAGTAGTTTTATAATTTTAATGTCACTTTCAACCCACTGACCTGTGTGAACTGATGTGTTTGTTTCAATTTTATATTCTTGTTTAAATTTTTAATGGAAAAAAAGGGACTGCCCATTGCTGCCCTTTATGCTGAATATCACAGGCATAAATATTTTGGACGTGATGCCCTTTACCTTTTCTGTTCAGCTATATTAAACAGTAAGAAATCAAGCTAAAGACCCATTTAAGTCAAAAATGTAAGGGAATGTAAGTGTCAGAGGATTTTTTTTTTTGAAAAAAGCTTCAAGACCATTGGGATTCAAGACCAGCTAAATGTGAGTTTGCGAGTAAGTCAGGATGTGAAGCCCAAGCTGATAGATAAACTGAAACCAATTAGCTTCATACTGAAGCCGGGTCACTGTTAGGTGGATGCTAGCCAAAGATGACCTCTGATGACGTCACCTTTAGAATCCGCTCGTAGCCATAGTTTCCAATCCTCTTGACCATATAGACTCCGAAGGCGTACATCAACTCATCGTGAGTCTTTCCCAGGACCTCCCCCGCTGCCTTTGCCAACCGGAGGATCAGGTTGTCACTGTAAACAAGAAGAAAAGTTATTTCAAAAATGGCTTTTTAGATGCCAGCCAAAGAGAGACATCGTATAAAACCAAATCTCAGTTTATCTGAACTAGGAGGTAGGAATTAGGTAGGATAGCGTATTTCCAAAGAGTCTCTAAAAAGCCAAATTTTAAAGTATCTATACTACTGTAGAGAAATCTATTTGGAACTATATCAGACAAAAACACAAAACCTACTCATGGATCAAAACAAATGACAAGAAGTAGTGAACAGACTGATTCAAGAGGAGTGACGTGTTGAAGTTAAAGTGCAAAGAAAAAAAGCAATGTATGCTTATAATCAATCTATATACAACAGTAAAATATTATCTTTTGTTTGTCTTTTGTTAAACTTTTCTTTTGCAGAAGGGACCAAAGGACACTTCGTACAGTATCTTTATGATCGTCATAACAGGGAACCATAACACAAACCACCTGAGGGTAAAAGTTCATCAGGTGGGCGTGAAAACAATAACTGAACAACACAGTCTTTACTTATCTTTATCACACCTGTGCCAAGTTTCCTGTTGATGTTAAGCTTGTATTTAAGTGTCTATGTCTTGTGGAAGTGAATCATCGTAGTAAACAACATAGAGTTGACTACAAAGCTTATTAGGTGCCTAAATAGATTTTGTAAAAAGCAAGAATACTAATAAAACAAATGCAGGGGTTCTTTCTCAGGCTGTATTTAATCCTTTTTATGTTTTTTCCAGATGAATTTTTCTGGATTTTGTTTTCCATTTTCAGCACATTTTGAAAATGTGCACTTGTGTATTAGGTGAACGATTTTCCACAATTCAATGTGAAAATAGGGAAACATGAGGAACCTACTTGTACATCTGATGCCTGACAAACTTAAGGTGGGGTATTTCTGCTCTGTTCTCGATCAGCCTCCACACATCCTCTCCGTAGGATTCATTGATGTAATCGTTAACTGCTTCCAAATACAGACCGTACATCTTCAGAGGGTTAGAAACCTCCAAACTGATGACGAAGTTAACTGCTGGGCTGAGAAGAGAAAAGAAATAACACATTTAAAGTACAGTTTGGATCATCTTTGTTAGAGTCAGCAGTTTAAAATATCACTAATGAGAAGATCTCCTGAAATCCATCCTTTCTTAAGAGGATGGACCTTTGGCACTGCCTCCTCATGAGATTAAAATAAGACATTTTTTTGTGAGTAACAGTTTATTGGAGGACTAAATTAACATTAAAAGGCATACTGTGCTATCCATGTGCATGCATGGAAAAAAGAAGGCAGTATACTTTTACCCGTTTCACACACAACCTCATGAAACCTCAGGCAACTTCTTCAGACACCAGCTACATCTAAGAAAAACAACATGTCATTGATAAGAGAGGTACTTCTCTGGCCAGAAATTGAAATTTCAGCTGTGACTGTGCATTTCTGATGCTACTTTGTTCTACATTTAATGTAAAATTTCACCACTGCAGCAAATACTATGTATTTAAAAAACATCAGGGCAAAATCAAACAGCATGCAATGCTCCACCCTCACATTAAAATACAGAAAAACACACAAAAAACCCCAAAAAGCTAAAAAACAACAAAAAAAAAATGTCACAAAGGTGAAAAGAGAGGCAGTCTTACCTGCAGTCCCTCAGTCCCGTTATCCCGGGCTCCAACTGTGACAACCGACGCCAAAGCCTCACATCCTGCTGAGAGTTTCCACCTGCAGCTGACATGTGGCTCTCCCCTGACACTTGCCTGTCAGGTCAATTGTTGACCTTGGCCAAAATAGCAGTTCCAAGGTGTGTTTGTGGCAGGTAGAAAAGAAAAGGCCAAATTCAATGTTTTGCAGACTCCCGACTACATCGGCTGACAAACATACTGGGTCTAATTTGTAAGGTATTTGTACAGTGATGAAGGCTGTGGGTGGCTGTTGCTGTATTTGGAAATGTCTTTAAAAAACGACACTCCGTTTCTGTGTTATGTAAACTGGAGCTCACAATGTGAGGCTCATTATCCGAAATTAGCCTGTAAGCTTTTGCAACAACTCATTAGGACCACCAGGTTTTTTGCCTAATTACTAAAAATTTGCATAATTACGGTCAGGTGCACATTAAACTGACGGGCATTGTGTTGCAATTGGAATTTGAAAGGTTTTTTGTATTGTTTGTTGCTTTGTGTAGTGAAGCTGAATAATCCTTTCAAAACATCCAGGCCTCCTGTTAAGACTGCTATTATCAGCCGCTGATCAGTGAAGCCTGATTTGTGACAAGC
Source organism: Ctenochaetus hawaiiensis (assembly GCA_029783645.1). NCBI lineage: Eukaryota > Metazoa > Chordata > Actinopteri > Acanthuriformes > Acanthuridae > Ctenochaetus > Ctenochaetus hawaiiensis. The sequence goes on from JAPZDY010000025.1 coordinate 2,254,244, forward strand.
ATTTGCGTTTTACCCTCGTATCATGATGTCTGTTTTGACCTGCTGAAAGTGCTTTTGCATTTGAAAAGAATATTTTGTTGTCAGAAAGTGCGGCATGTATGATAGAAATAGCTGAAGCTTTATTAAACGACTGTCAACCAGTGTGACTGCTCCACTGTGTCTAAGGTGTCGCATGCAGAGCAACCAGAAAGTCCAATGCTCTCAACTCTTTGCACCATGTCCACTAGAGGGCACTGTTATAACACCTTTGGTTTATTACTGGTTTATCTCATGCTTCCGCTGGAGGAAATGAGCTTGAAAATTAGAAGAAATGTGGGACTCGGGCCTTTTGATAAGTCCAGACAAAGAAGATCATGCATTCTGTTATTTCATGACATTTGTGCACTGTTGGAAAATATAGAGACCTGGTTCAAAACATCATTTTCTTCCCCACAAAAAAAAGACAATATGTAGTCATGAACAATGAAAAATGACTCAGCTTTGTCTCTTTTTTTTTCATATTTAAATTCTGCCTTGAAAAGTTGGGAGGCTCACACTTATAATGTAGAGGTCTAATTAAGAAACCACTCTCAACCAGAATGATTTTTTTCCAGTCACCACTTCCCTCTTTACACCTACACTCCACTAGGGAACCAAAGGTGTGCTGACAGCCAGCCTGTAATACCCGCTTTCAGCGATAATGAGCTGCTCTCTGTTCCATTTCTTGTGTGGCTTTTGGCTTCTTTTTTTCCTCCATTTCCTCTGCCTCGCCAGTGTTCCCTTATTTGCCAGGTGCTGCTGTCTGTTTTTAATGGCCTCTTGTGTGACTGTGCCACACGTCGGCCTGGGAGGTCCGCCGCTGCCTCTTAGCCAGGGAACAGAGGGAGATAACAATGTGCTGATGGTGCCAACCACAACTCCACACAGATGCCGCGGGTGCTTTCATTAAAGATGACATGACTCATCTTCCTTAGCTGCAACCAATATTACACCCTGTTCTCCTTCCTTCTCAGCAAAGAGAGAGGTGCCGCTGTTTCAGAAGGTGCCCATTCATGTCATTTTTTTTTCTAACGCTAACAGGAAACCAAGGAACACCTGCCTTTCATTGTTTGATGCGAACAGCACAAACACACACACATAGATACACACTGGTACAAATGGACACACAGTCCTGTTTTCCTGTTCCTCAGCCACACATAGAAGTGGTGACTTTTTCACTCTTACCGGTGTATGTTCCCTTTCTGTCCCTGCTTGTTATCTGTTAAAGGAGATATCAGGCTCAGCCAGCCCTAACGGAGGGATGATCCAATCTTTTGGGAGTACCGAGGCCACCCGGGGAAACCATGCATAGTCAGACCTGTTCAGCTCGAGCAAAACATGAGGGACTGATACCATTTTCATATTGTCAAAGCAGGAAAAAAACGGCTCACCGTTTAAATAGGACATTGATTAAAGCGTCAGCACAAAGCGCGAACAGGTTACTGGAGCTTTTTTTTGACAGAGTCAGACCGCAAAAGTTACGGGGTGACGAACACACCATAAACTGCTTCTTATTGTTAACAACCAGCAGCCCCTCCAGATAAAATTGTAAATCCCTCCGGTGTTGCAGGACTGTGTCTGCACAAAAGCTGCAGGGATGAATCGTCGGATGAGGCAAAATGGAAATCTGTGCCTCTGTGGAGGAGCTGTAACTGTTGTGACCCCTCGGTTGAATACTTAATGGGAGTCTATCTGTATCTCAGCCATTCAATCTCTCAGCCACCCTCCCCTCTCAGCACCGTCCCTCCCCCGCCCCACAGTGCAAAAAGAATGTGCCATATTTCTTCAGCACAATCCCATGATACCTCCCTCTTATTGGTTTTACTATAGACACAGCGGGAGCTGGGCTATAATGCTACACTAGCTGAATGCTAACGATATCGGGGCATCTTATTGTGGGTTTATGCTGCAACCAAGGGCCTCTCTCACTGTATTTATAGCTCCTCTGTGAGTTCTCCCCTCCTCCCCTGCCTCCCTGCCTCCTATCTCTGTTTCTTTTCAGTTTCACCTGTCAGCATCCATATCTTTACCCAGCATTCTTTACTCCACTTACTATTTTCTCTTCTTTTATTTTTTACTTTCGATATGCAAACCCTAGCTTTCCATCGCTATTAAGTGCACCATTTAGGTGATTTCAGTCCAGATTATTGTTACAGTTCATTACAGCTGTGTCCTCCCCCTCAGTCTCTCAGTGCATTTGCATTAATTGTATCCTTTACCACAGTTTGAGAAGTGCGATGTGGGGTCGTCCATCGTTTCTACTCTGGCATTGATTTCTATGTGGCTTGATGCAATGAAGCTAATAGCACCTGACCAACAGCTGCTCAGCTTAACTCAGTTTCTCTTCAGGCTCTGCAGCCGTTAGGAAATACAGTGCTCCCAGAGGTGTAAAAATAGTGTCAAATCCTAACAAAGGCAATTCTGGAACAGGAGATGGGAGAAAGGTAGAGGAGGGGGTGTGTGCACGCTGTTCGCAAAAGAAAGGAAATTCAGGGTTCCACAGTCTGCATATAAATATTCCATTAACTTCAGCCGGCTCCATAACGGCATGGCAGTGCGGTTATGCATTCAGTGCCTGGAATTTGAAATGAAATTATGGTGGAGGTGGAGAGAGGGAGGTGGTGGTGGTGAAATAGCCGTTTCCTTTCTTCCAATTTTCTCCTCTTCCCTCTTTCACCCCTTCGCCTTATCACGGGTGACACTAATCCAATTTCAGCACTGCTTGTGACAGCTCTAACGTGGTTTTGTGTACTGATTCCACCCCCCGTGTACACTCACACACACACACACAGACGCACACAGACGCACAAGCAATGCACACATACTGCAAAAGGTCACATACAGTATCCAGATGAATTCA
>JAPZDY010000025.1:2257221-2269790 GCA_029783645.1 Ctenochaetus hawaiiensis
CACACACAGACGCACACAGACGCACAAGCAATGCACACATACTGCAAAAGGTCACATACAGTATCCAGATGAATTCAGCATGTGCACTTCTACACACACACACACAAGTTCATTTGTCCCAAAGTGCACACTACACATACACACACACACACACTCGTGTACATCAAACCTTAAACACCAGTCTGTCTCTTCCCATCACCGGCTGATCAAAACAACATTATCACAACACAACCCTCTCATCTGAACATTAAGAGCAGAGCCTAAAAGGTCAGTTCAGTCAAATTACTCCTAACTGTATCCAGCCATGCAGATACTGTCAGGTTTTCTTTGCTCATGTTTAAATATCTAAACACCTTAGCTTTCCAAAAAAAACAGTGTCACTGTAATCTACAGACTTAATGCCATTTAGCTGAGCTGAAGCGTTCAGTCTCATGACATCTGTAAATAAAACGGAAACCATCTGATATGCTCCGCTCAAGGTAAATATGTTCTTTTGCAGGCGAACTAACCTGCAATTATTCCTAACTCAAGGTTTTCTTTCAGCTAAGAGCATGAGTAATTGCTTACTGTTCGAAATGTTTATCCCAAGGTTAAGAATAAACCTCTACACTTACATTATCGCACAATATATTATAGTATAAAGAAATATGACTAAACAATACCATAGTAAAGCTTTTCGATTTACCTTCAGTTTGTTTTATCACCAACAATTTCTGTGAAAAACACAAAACTCCGATATTTTTAGATTAAGTTGACCAGACACCCGAGTCTATCCTTAAACACAACACATGGCTGTATTTCATTTAATCTCTTGGGACAACTTTTGTTGGAGAAATACGTCTCTGTGTGCCTTCTGTGATGGATTTCTCTCTGTTTGATTATTGAATGTTGCCGCAGAATCGTGAGATTAAAATAAACCCTTGGCTTTTAGATTCGGCATGACTCACACCAGAGCCAGACGTTTGCCAGTGATGTTTTTAGTAATTTCTATTGTAACGGCTGGAAATAATAAAAATACACCAACAAAACGACAACAATACTGACCTTAAATGGAAGATATAAGCAAAAATGCTTTTTAAGGATACAATACCAATTCAAACCAGGCCTAATAATCAGATTTTGATTTAATCTCATACGAACAAAACCAATGAATTTTGTTTGTAGTTACAAGAAATGTTTATTGTGGTTTCCTTCTTGCATCAGAAGCGGTACAAAAATTAAAAAAAGACAAGAACCACTGATTTTAAAGTGCTGAAAACACAATATTATTATTTTTTGTGACTGTTCCCACTCAAAAAGTGACAGCATTAATTTGTTCAGATGCCTGAAACCTAAAACTAACACCTGAGTTGACCCAACGAGGACCTCTAGTGACCATGTGTGTTATGACTCCTGCTTGTCGTTGACAAAAGCCTAGCAGTGTGACAATGTTATAGGGCTGCTAAGCCATGTTGGGAGGGAGTCAGAGTGGATGGATTAGTGAACAAAGCGTGCGACTTGGGCATCAAACACTGCTGTTCATTTCCTTTCTCTTGCTAACTGTCATTGTTGATTTATTTTAACCCTCATCAGAAGGAAGTAAAATCGGTCCAGTAAAAGCGCTGATACAACATGGTGAAAAGACTCCATAACCAGTTAAAAATTCTGCGTTCAAAACCAGAGGGCTGTATCATGAGCAATATTTAGACACACTTACTTCTTTTACTACAGTAAATGTTAAAAGTAAATAGACTCATTAAGCAGCTGAATGTTTCCTGTCAGTGCTGCAGTCATTCATGTGTTGTATTTCACAGTTGTAGATATTTAAAGATTACTTAATTTGAACTACAAGCCAGATTTTTAAAAAAGCTTAGATGCTGTGTAAAACAAACAAAACAAACTGTGATCATTCGTGAATTCCTTCTGACATTTACTCAGTTGAAAACAGTACAAACACAGTGTATTTAATGCTTTACCTCAGCTTCATTGATTTTTGTTAATACATGCATATTCTGAATTAACATGATTCAAACAAGTTGGGACAGAAGCAGAAAAAAGACCGGAGAAGTTGTGGATATGCTCCAAACACCTGTTAGGTGTTTACCTCTGAGATGTAATAAAATGAAAATTTGCAAGTAAAGTACATTGTACCTTGAATATCATAACATATACAAAATAATTATCCTTATTTAACCCGATACTGCAGGTTTGGGCTTAAGCTTAACCAACCCTCAACCCCAACCAGAGCAGAACAGAAAGTCCTTCAGAGATTAATCTTCGTATGGTCTTATGTGATGTGTAAATGCAAATGAAACATATATTTTAGTAGGAAATGACAAATTTTGTCCTTTAGTTTCAAGGAAATGGTAAATACATGTTATGAAAATAGTCAAAAGCTAACAGATTGGTCCTGTAAGAAGGGTTTTATTGTATATTCCTTAAACAATGCATTGACATCTGCCTGACTAGCGATGTTTTCAGGTGTTTTATCAACAAAATTAAAGCAGTTTCTTCCCAACCAGGCCATTAGTTAAATGTGTTTCTTGCCGGAGGAACTCAAGGCTGCTAACAGATGCTACAGCTCTGTGTTGATTTCACACCTCAGTCGTGTTATGAGCAGGCAGGAGACATTGTATCGCTGCAGTGGGTAAAGTAGGGACACTGAGGGAGGTTGCATAAGTGATAAACGAATTGTAATGACTATCAGTACTTTATTCATTTGCTCCTTTTGTCTGCTTTCTGTCTGTGAGTCTATGCATTAACTGTTTTTTGGGTTTTTTTTTTTTGTAATTTACTCATCTGCCATCTGCCCACACCAAACAGCCCACGCTGGACTGAAAGGAACCAAACAGCAGATGATTGTGCCCATTGTTTGTGATGCTGGCAACAACACTGTTTTCATTTTATGCTAAAATCAGCACATAACTTCACATGTAATTTCATCAATGACGACCATTTGGCACATCACATATGAGATGATTTATGTTTGAAAAATTCCCATCGTGTGGGCCGCAGAAGTGGCAAAAAAAAAAAAACCTAGTTCCAGTCAAAGAAGTAGTTCTGCTTTTGTGAAGTGGCAGTAAAAGAATTTGCACTGAGACAGACTCTGTGAAGTGAGACAAAGTTTTATTGTAGAAACTCGAACAAGTGCTGACGAAGCAGTTCTCCAGGGGCGTCTTCTCCCAACGTGTGATTTTACAGTGTCCGTGCAACAGAGGAAGCCGCAGAAAATGACAATAAAAGATGATGATTCTCCTGCCTCATCCTCTCTTGTATTCTGATACAGCCACACATATGCACACAACTTGCACTGAGACCTGAAAAACTCCCTATGCACACACACACACACACACACACACACACACACTGAAGCCCCATGCATGCACACGCACCCTTCAGCACATCAGTGAACATCCCATTTCCCTGTCTTATTCCCCGACTTTCCGCTGGGATTCGTTCAATTGTGATTTTTTTTTTCCCCCTCCCCTCAGAGTAGGGTTTTGTGCGGTCCGATAGCGATGTCTAAATGGGAGGCAAGGTCACGGAGTCTTTGTCAGGATGCTCCGCAGAGAACGCACAGAGAAAATAAATGGTGGTGAAACAAAAAGCCAACATCGCCCTCCCAAGCAAGGGAGGTAATTGCATCAGAAAGTGGTAATTCAAAACAGGGTCGAGGCCATGCTGTGGGAGGCCAGCTTGTGTGTGTGTGCGTGCGTGTGTGTGTGTGTGGTTGTGTAGTATAATCCAAAAACACAGGCCTCCAATAGTGAAGCTGTTTTGTCAGCGCTGTCCGCCGTAAATCATTCACACCACTGTGCGACAAAGTCTTGGCAATCATAACTGAAGTGTTGTTTACAGTGAAATCATGGATGAACTTCACTTTCAGTTTTAACCGCATTCGTCACAAACTGTCATCTATCGCAGCCTGAAACCCAAGAATTCCTCCCAGCGGGTCGATGATGGTGGTAATGAAATGCTTTGTGGGTAATCACGGGGCTCCGCTCTGTCCTTAGCTGCTCTGTTATTATTACAGAGATACCATCAGCAAAGTATTGCGACATCCAAATTAAGCTATTTACTTATGTGGTTCGATAGGTTTGTTTTTGTTGATAGAAAACTGCACTACTGGAACTTTTCTGAATCCATCAAAACTTGGTAAAAGTTTTTTTTTTTTTTCTCCAAGAGATATACAGTAAACCTTTACACACTCCAAAGCACCGAGTCATTCGCTTTTTATAGCTATAATTTGATTCAGAGTGATTCTCCTCACTGTTACCTCGATACATTTTGTATTTAAAGAGAATTTAAAATCCTCACAGGAGGCGAAGTCGCAATGCAGCAGCTCCTCAGACTGACGTAAACCTGCTCATTGGAGGCTGTCCGCTCAAAGACAGCACACTGGCCTGAGTGAATGGATTTGGGGTTTTTTAGTGTTTGTATAGTGTTAGTTTTTTATACCAGCTGTTAGGAGCTCAAAGGGAAAAAAGCAACAGGAAATTATATACTGACTCTTCACCTTCTGTGCTCATGTTGTTATTTAATGTATTACTGTTAATGCCTTATACAAGAGATTAAACAGACCTGCAAACAATCCGAGATATTTTCTTTTCTCAGAGTTTTATCAAGAAAGATTTTTCGGTGATCCGAATCATCAACAATGAATGTCAGATTTTGCTGTCAGTCCCTCACAAGAAAAGAGCAAAAGCTCCTTTCATAGTTTTCCTTTATTGCTCAACATTTATAAAGAGAAAAATCTATTGGACAAAAGGCAAAAAGACTTTGTACGCTCGCATTCGTCTCTGTGGACCAGAATCCAATGCAGCCACGAGGGAGTTTGTGCTATAAGAAATAGGAAACTCCACTCTTGGAACAGTGTGCTTTTTATTGCTGTTACTTCAGTTATTGTTCCAGTCCTTCAATATCAACAGTTGATTCAAGTATGTCTGGTCACTTTATCTGTGGACCGTAAAAAGCAGGTCTGGGATTTTAAGACAGAAATGAGGTCTTGAGGCTGAAAGAAGGAGGTTTGCAAGTTTACAGCAGTTGATCACAGAACAACCAGAGTACACTGAATATCACAGAGGTGAGAAAGTCTGAGGTGGAAATTGTCCTTAAATCCTGGCAGCCTGCAGCACAGGACAGGTCGCCTGGCAGCCAATGAGTCCCAGTAGCACTTTAAAGTGTGATGAGCTGGTTAAACACCCCCTGCTGGATAAACCAGCGTAGTGCTTCAGTCTGAAAGCTCTTGATATGGTCTAAGTCTCTCTGCAGACCCTCTGCAGACCCTCTTGCCCAGCACAGCGCCTGGTTGTCAGGCCCAGCAACTGGATCCATAATCCTCTGTCTCTCTGAAGACTCTTCTGAAGAGCAGATGATACAAAAACTTGAACTTGACTCACACTGTCCCTCTGCAGTTGGAGGTCCTTTTTTTTATTTTATCATTTATGACAGTGTGTATCAGCAGCATCGGCTGGCTGCTGACAGTTGGCAACACATCTCCACAGCAATGTCACTCTTATTTAGGAAGTTTGATGGTTGAGGGCAAATAAGCTACAGATAGAAAGAGTAAGAGAAGAAAAATATAAAGTATCTTTTCTTACGGCTCATATTATGTGAGCTACTTGATAATATTTCTGCATAATCTCTTCTCATATTGTTTCGTATTATTTCTAAATTGTTTGTCCTGTCCTGGATCATGTGTTTGCTTCATGTGTCTACTCCCTTTTTAAAGTGCTGAAGAAGACCTGCAGTGGTCAAAACACGTTGGCGTTTTTGATAATTTTCTCTTTTTTGTCACTTTTCCTTAGATTTAGAGTGCCTGAATGCTTTATTGTCTGATTTATCTCTTCTGATTTGTTCCCATAACATTGCCACTGGAATAAAGTAACATGTAGTGTGTGATCTATAATTTCCAAAAGCCCCAGTGATTCAGCAGAAAAGCGATATTTAATATTTCTGTACACTTTCCTCTGGGTATGATGGAGAGACTGGGATTAAAACTACAGCTATAATGTTTTTATGGGGTAATAGCTAACTTGAATTATAGACATGGGACATCTGACATCAAAACTCTTCATTAAAAGCAGGTAGGCTGAACCCTTTGAAGCAGTTCGTGCAGATTTCACTGTCTGTGAACGATGTAACCTACAATCCATCAAAAATCCAATTGCTTTGATTTTTTTTTTTTCCCCAGCGCAGCTCCATGTCATCTATGCAGAGCTCTGCAATTTTTCTATTTTCCTGTTTTGCATATTTGCTCACTTGAAGATTGTAGACTGAAGACTACAAGAGTTTAAGCGATGTAACGACACACAAGTGCACAATGTTTTGGTGTAGAACTCCATGAAATCTTGCGATACACTGTTGATTGTACCACGACCGTGTCAGCCAGCGTGTTTTGACCTTGTAATGTGTGGATTTGTTTGCACGCCCATGTAGATGAAGCGCTGCTGTGTGTTTTGCCAGTGTGTTCGATGCATCACTGTGCGGCTGGTTTTGGATGCTGTGAAGCCAGGTTTCTGCCAAGTGATTGGGTCTTAGCGGGAATCTCTGCATAGGGGGTAAATGGATACCAGATTGTTGGTCTCATACATTAAACTCATTTATGAGACGCCTGCCAAAGTCCCAGCATGCTTGTTCTGGTACAGGCTCTGTGTAAAATGTAATTACAAATTGTAAATTTTCTACCTTTACTAGATGTGCTGTCTATTATAGAGCATTAAAAAACAAAATGCTAACATTTTCATTCATATCAAGTGCAGGCTAGCTGGTGCATGAAATCTGAGCAGCGTCATTTGAAGTAAATTGCTCAGTATATTTGAGATTACTCAACATTTTTGGAGGATGTGTTGTTATTCGAACAGCACTGGGACTCACATGTCAATTCCAGTCATATACACTTTATTTATATCGCACCAAATCACAGCATATGTCGTCCTAAGACACTTTTCATATACAGCAGGTCGATAACACACTCCATAATTTTCAAAGACCCATCGGTTGCCAACATTTTCCCCGTGTGCGAGCACTTGGCGACGGTGGAGATGAAAAACTTCCTTCAAACAGGCAGAAAACTCGAACAGATCCTGGCTCAATGGTGGTCGGCCATCTGTGGCGACCGGGGGGATAGAGAGAGAGAGAGACAGAGAGAGAGAGAGACAGATGCACAGTGATAACATAACGGCCATAGAATAGTTTACTTGTAGGACAACAGATGATGCAAAGGTCGAACAAACAGTGTAACTGAGGAAAGCCCTCATTTACAAGAGGACAAAGCACTGCCTGAAGCACTTTAACACTGAGCATTTTTCATTTCAAACCATAATTTAAGATCAAATATTTACTTTTTCCTCCCTGGTGGGAACGATAGCTTGAACTTCAGATAAAACGTGATCTCATTAGTTATAGTGTGATTAGGTGATTTAACCTCACATGATACCTTCCATACCAAACTGTGCAGGATTATTAACTGATATACCAGTAGATTTACTCTTTTGACTACAACAGCCCTTCTGTTACATATTCTCTCATGGATCTGTCAGTTTTCTTGATTTATTTTAAAGATCCAAAATGTTTTTAGAGCCTGAAGGGAAGCAAAAACCTCTCATTTATCTGCTTCTAACTTTTTATGCACTCAGGATTGCACAATAAGAGCATTACAGCCATCTTTAAAGGTCTGGAATTGAAGACCAGGAAAACAGGTGTCATTACAGTCAACAAGGCTCGCAATCCTGCCATTAAGTGTGTAAAAAAAGGTTCCAGTGGGGAGCTGGAGATCAAGAGAAGGTCGCGCTGCAGGGGTAATGTCTCCATCTCGAACAAAAACCTCTCATTTACTGCAGCTACAACTCTCTCTTATTCTTCACTTTGCTTGCGACCACCCAGTCCTGCAGAACACTGTCGGCCCTGGGATGAGATTACTATAAAACCTTCAGCCGTCCACATTCATAGCACAAACCGAGGCCCCTGTAGCGAGGAGACACACAGGCTTGATTTTCACAGCCCTATTGTCTTTCTGGATGCTGGGCGGCGAGATAAAGCAAATATGAGAGTGGGGGAGGTGGGGCCGTCGTCAGCGACGAGGGCGGTAGGGGGTGTTGTAGGGATGCACGTACTTCTTAAGCCACCGGTGCCAGATGCTTGCATTGTGCCAAAGACAGCCACGTGCCACCCACCTACCCACCCAACCCCCCCAGTCCACAGCGTCCTCTGCCAGCTTGACACAACCATCTGCATGTTCGCTTGGCAGCTTCTCCCTTTCAGTCGATTTACATTCTCACACAATTCTCATCCCCTTCCTGTCGGAGCCCTCGAGGGAACGTGCGAAAGGTGTTGGAGTCCAAGAAGTCCCTTGAGGATGCCTGCGAATGAGCTCAGCAATTTGTAATTCCTAAACTCTACCCTGAGCACTCTGTATTCTATTAACATTTATTAAAGCATATCGAAAGCCTGAGAGGAAGCGCTGAGAAAAAGCACTTTGTTGATGCGGTGCACTGACAGTGCTCAGATTTTTCAGGAGGTATGCGGCTCTATCTATCTGCCTTCATCCCGACTCCAACATCACCCCGGGGCAAAGTTGGCCACTTTCTTTCTTTCTTTTTTTTTTTTTTGAGAGTGTGATTACATTTTCTGTGAGGGCCGCGGACACACTCATTCCACTCTGGGCTGAGAGAAAATGCATCTGTGTAGAAATAGGCCTTTTGTTCATCCCATGTTTTCATCTCTGCAGAAATTGAGGTACAGTATGACAATCTGGGCCACTGTAAGAGCGAAGTACAGCACAGGAGAACGATCCAGTCAGAAAAACAACAGATGGCAAGGTGTAAGGAGCAAGAGGAAAGACGTGGCATAATGCTGATAATGAAGATGAAATCAGACGTGATAAAAAGAAATGTAATGCGATCTGACTCGTGGTCACATTTTATCTGCCGTCTCTTAACTTTTTCATTGTGTCTCCCTTCCTGCCATGCCTCATTGTCTGTCTCATCCCAATTGGCGCTATTTCAAATTGTTCAAGTGGATTTTTATTGCCAATCAGATAGCGGTCTTGCCCCGGAGGTCTCTGTTTAATATTTTATCCACAGCTGTGTGGATACCATCAGGAGAGAGATGCCCCATCCCTCTCATTTCATTTTAAGCTTTCATTTAAACCCCACCGTTTAGAATAGAGGTATCAAAACCCAGTCTAAATAACGATGATGACATTTGCATGACTAATTGATGCTGTGGTTCCATCCCAGCTTGTTCTTTTACACACAAGCGATGCAAAGTGCTAATCCATGCTGATATAGGGATCAGAATCATATAAATTTAGAACAGTGGTATTAGTCAGGGGATATAAGGCAACTAAATATTATGTGGGGATACACTGTCAGTTGTTTCAGGCAGTTATTTTCTCATAATCCGTCTGCAAAGGCGGCATCCCTTAATTTTTAGTGGGTTTTGCTTTATTTTTGTGATCTTCTGCTAATTCTGTGGTGACTAGGAAACTATATGATTCAACAGAAGAGTCGACTGAAAATAATTTTCTCATCTATTTCGAATTTGGTGCAGTTTGTCTGTGAAGCATCACTCACCTCTCTGCTGAATCCTCAACAACAGGACACTGAACATGAACTAGAGCAGGTTGTTGGTCTGTTAAGACTCACTTCATGACCTTTAAAGTCACTGGATTGCTGGATTCTTCACACTACACAACTGTACTTCCTGTTATTAGGAATCTTGACATCTTTGTGGTTTGAACTCATGACTTATAAACAAGAAGGGGTTAGTGATTAAAGATCTGAATCCCTGATGAGTCTCCAACCAACGTTTTTGTCACAAAAACATGCAAAAAAGGACCCAACGTCACGTCTGAGACAGTCTCCAAAATGTCAGCAAGAGGCAAGCTGTCTGAGTCTTTTGGTGACTGATTGCATTGTGGTTTCTGGCTGCTGCTCCGGTGCTCTTCTCTAGTGCCATCACTCAGCCTGTCTCTGCTCTCAGATTTCATTTTTTTTAAATCTCTACGTGGGAATACTTACTCGATAATGTTATGGAAGTGTAAATTAGTTTGTAACATCATCTAGAGACAAACTAACAACTTGTTGAGCATTTTTAGCTGTCAGTGTTTCAACAAATCACATCAACATGATGTAGTTTTATTCAAATGTAGACCTACATGAGCTGCACACACCCAGGTGAGACAGAGCAGGGGACCTGAATTTGAAGCCACATGACACAAACAACAGTAAAAACTTGTTATTTTAGTGATTGTCAGGATATCTTGTTAAAAACCAGGCGTTTCTCAAGATGACGCAAGAGTTTCCAACAATGATCCTGGCCACAAAACCAGGTATGCTGAGCCAAAATGTGATCTTTTTCCTATTCCTAGCCAAATCCTAACCTTAACTCAATTAAACAGTGTGAAACTCTAATGAGCATTATCAAGGTAATACATATTTCCCTCATGGATTGACTATAGAGAGGAGGCAAGGAGCGATCTGGTGTTGAATGTATCTGATTGGTTTTAATTTTGAGCGTTTCAAAGAGCTGCAGTGGCTGTTTACAGTGCGAGCGAAGGCCTTTAGGGGATGCAGGATTCATGATGTTTGTTTGGTCTTAATGATACACACAGTGAATTTTGATGATAAAGGCTGTATGCGAACAAAACATGCTAATGAAAACTCCACAGGGTATCATCCAAGAACTCCTCCGATTCACTTGCTCATGGCCGACAGCAGAAATGCGTTGATGTACGAGCTCCCAGGTGTGTGTGTGTGTGTGATATAAAGCAGGGACGAATAAAGCATGCACGCTCAGCAAAACATTCTTTGAAAGAATATAAAAGTGAGAATTTCTTCGTTTTTCTACGTGGATGACAGCCCACTGAAAAGCCACTGTACCTTACAGTTACTGAACCATTTTCTAAGACCTGCAGAGGTTGTTGTTGATGTTTCTGGCATTTAATTAGAGAAGCTGATGTCGCCTCTGAAATTCGGCGATAAAAAGTTGATGGGTTTTTATTCGCATAAAGCTTTCTCATGAGCCTGTATATATTGCAATAATTTACCTCTCCCCACTCACTGGTCCGTCAGCCAGCTCACCAGGCACGGCGTTGTTTTATGTCTTTAAAGTTTTCTAACATCACATCGTTGAGTGTTCAGGATGGCAAAGAGCACAATGTTCTCTCTCTTTCTATCCGTATCTATTTATGAACGTGTGCTGTATAACACCGTGTACTCGCACACACACTCTCGCCTCCTCTCTCCTGCTTTTCCCAGCCTCATCCAGGATTCCTCCTCCCCAGTTTGACCTGGACGTTTCTCACCATTTAGACTTGCAACGGGATTGATTCACATGTAAACAGGATTTGGCTCCCATTTTCCCATGGTGCACTCTGTCTCGCTTTAACTCATACATCAATACGTCAATGTTGTCTTCCAAGACATCTCCAGTACACACACACACACACACACAGATATGCAGCATGGGCTAAATGAAAACCTTTCAAAATAAATGGCATACATTAATGTACGTGTGCACAGACTCTAGCAAAGCATCACTCCTTTTTTTCTTCTCTATAGCAGCAACACTGTGATCCAAGCAGTGATAGAAATATCAAAGAATCAGCTATTAATAAGCGTGCAGAGCTCGATCAATGGAGTGCAAAGAAAAGTAAATTCCCTAGACACTTATGTCTAATGCAAAGCAGTGCATGTGTCCCTTAAAGGGTAGGAATCACAGTTTCTTGAGTCTGTCTAAAAATAACAGTCAGATCACATAGGAAGCTGACTGTTTAAAGACGGACTGTTATAAAATTATACAGCGGTGTTATTAGATAAGAATTACTCTTAAAAAAAAAGATAATGCTCCCCAACCAAAACTTGTTATCAGTTTTTACCCATGACAGACGAAGCAGCTAATAAAAGAGGTTTTATTTCTAAAACCAGGTTTGATTTTAGTGAAATAAAGATCAGCATGATTTGTCAATAAGCACCGAGCCCACAGATCATATAACCACAATGCTACTTTCAACAATGAACCACTCAGCCTGTTCTTGTTGAATCTCCTTCTACCCTTAATGATGAGGATGAAACCTCTCACTTTCATTGCAAAGTGCATGTTTTTACATTCAACACATCATGTTTATTACGCAAATTTTCACAAGCACGTCCGTCCGCGCCGCACTGAGGTTGTAGCTGTCTCTGATGAAGTGCTGCCTGGGAACTGTAAGTCAATCACTGCATGTTTGACTGCAGCCAAACACTCTCATCTAACCACGCAGCGACCACTCACACTGCTGCCGCTGCTGCTTTAATATAGTGGATTGCCTGGCAGCTCTGATGCTTATCATCAGCTTCAGTTTGGAGCTTTTTAATGGCCCAGTCTTTTTTTTTCGCACTGAAAAGGTGAATTATATACATTATTCACATTCTAATATTGTGGTGCTATTAGAAACCCCCCCCCCTTCACTCGCTCTTACCATCATGCATACATATCCACATACACCCACACACACACGCACACACACACACACATTCTCCTGCCTCGCAGTGATGAAATATGCGCATACTGTTTACAGCCTCATAAACTGAGGATGCAGACGCAGA
>JAPZDY010000025.1:2278582-2290855 GCA_029783645.1 Ctenochaetus hawaiiensis
ATTTCCCTACGGGGACAGTAAAGTATATCGTATCGTATCGTATCGTATCGTATCGTATCGTATCGTATCGTATCGTAGTGCTGTTAATGTAGCACAATATCACTGAGCTTCTCAAATGACTGTTGAGTCTTTTATTTCCATGAATATATATTCACATATAGATGCACATTAGTTCACCTGATGCATTTTTTAAACAACCATACGCTCAGTAAAGGTGTTAGAACATACTGGGACTGGTGATAATAATGATCTTTAAAATGAAATATTGTTATCTTGCTAATGATACACACACATGATAATATTGTGTTCATAGTTAACACCTCTTTAGTCATTTCTGTTTCATTCAATTCACACTTTGTCTCATGAGTTGGTGGTAATGCACCTTAACATTGGTTGCCACCTGCTATGAAATGGAAAATTCTTTTGATTTTTTTTTTGTGCTCTTCTGTACAGTTACATATTTTTTACTTCAACTCACTGAGAGACAGACACACATGTACATTTAACACATACATGTGTATCATTCCACTATAAATACTGTGAATGGGAGCATAAATAAAAGTAGTTCTATCTAATAGCTTGTGTGTTTTGTCTGTATATTGACTTAAGTGTTGTGTCTGTGATCTTTGTTTAGACAAAGTCACTTTAAAATGAGAACATAAAGGAGTATCACTTAAGCTTTGGCTTCTTCTTGTGCAGCCGTGTGTGTATCCTGTGTTTCGTGTGAAGACGGCTGGTGATTCATCCTCTTTATTGTTTGCTTGTTGCAGCTCTGACAGCTGTGCGGTAATTATCTTACACTGCATATGTACATCCTGCTTTATCCTGTTAGTTCAACTGGTTTCTCTGGGTCTCGGTGAGCCAGCATCAGTAAGCACGTTTACCTGCAAACATTTGGAGACTCGTGTGCAAAAAAACGACTGGTGAAGCACTCCTTAAAGTCCTCGAGACTTGGCAGGACACTAAACGTGTTCTTCAACTTCACCAGACATCGTGTTTGCTCAAACGCTGCTTTATTTAAAGGTGGACATTTAGGCTGCTGTCTGAGGGGAGCGTGGAGTTTACTGTGCCACTCTCTGAGTGGGAAAATCTTGCTAGAATGTAATGCATGTTTGAGTGAAGTCTTGTTTACCTTCCACTGACACCTATTTTTCTGTGTGCTGCGTCCAAGGCAGCCGGTTTGACCATAACGATCGAGGCGTCTCAGCATAATGCAGTTTGACCCGTTGCTAATGATGTCCTGACACTTGCTTAACGGAGCTCTACATTTGGATAGCTGGCGTCTAATTGAAAGTGACAGTGCGGCACCTGTAGCTCGCTCAGCACAGTATTCACCGGAAAAATGCTAGGGGTGACTGCAAGGGGCAAAAAAGACTAGAATGACCAGTCGGGTAATCTGGCTATACTTCTACAGTAGTCCTTTCGTTTGCAATCACCCTGTTAAACCCATTCAGTCGCACTTGAACACAGCCAAGTGCACTCACATCCCATTACTGTCCACCAACAAGCAGCTTAAATGATGTGATAAAGGTACAGTTAACATTTTTGTGCTCCATAAGTTCTGCATGGGCAGAAAACTCGGGCTCAGAGACCAGAAGTTGCCCCCAAAAACAGGAGTTTTCAGCAGCAACTGAACTTAAAAACCACAGTAGCTTTAAAAAATGCTGGTGCTTGTGGCTGAGGTTAACTGTTGGTCATGATGCACTGCATCTTAGATGGCTTAAGGTTATAGGTGACATTACTGTGACAGTCACAGCTCTAATGGTGCAGTTGAAGTGTAGTTTTTCGACAGGAAGCTGTGGATGCACTCTAATCTCTGCGAAAGGAAAAAAACTTTACAGCACAAGAGGTCAGCTGGACTAACAGGAACACTGAAAACACCAGTGGAAGACGGATAACTGTGTCTGGACTCTCAGAAGAAGTAGAAACGTAAGCAGTCAGCAGCCTGGAAATAATCCTTTAATGAATTCAACGATGATAGGAGTCAGATTTGTGCTTCCATTAGAGCTAAACCAAACTGAGCATCTATGAGAGACTTCGGAGCTGTTAGGAAAACACTAAATTAGAGAATTTGTATTAAAAAACAGTGTTCAAGCCTGGAAAGCACAAAAATATATATGCATTTTGTGGTTTGACAAACTCAGATACATAAAATTGTACATGTAACGTAATATTTCAACAGTCAGTGTGACAGTTTAAATTAAATGTCGACCTGCATGTGCTGCATTTTGAAGGTCAACTGTTTTACCTGAGTAACTATCAAAATCAGGTGGGTTTCCGGCTGTGAAACAGATAGTTTCAGCCGAAGTGTGATCTTTTCATAACCCTTATTCATTAAGCTGCTTAAACTGTATCAGACCTTCATCCCAGACCAGTGAAGTTTCCACATAAAAGACGCAGAGAACCATAAAGTTCCAATGTACGGTGCCAATTAATTCTTGTAGATTAGTTTGTTCAACTCAATAGCTTTGTCACATCAGTTTAATAGTTAGTGTCCAATTGTAACTCAATTTAAAGTCTTCCAAATGTTCTCAGACTCTTTGTTTATCAGCATGTCACCAAGATTAATTGCATTGCTTGTTTTTTTTTTAAATTTTGAATCTTTACTGAAGCTGATAAAGCATTCATCTATTGAAAAAAAACAATTTTGATGACAAAATTAATAAGGAAACCAGCAGAGGGATGAAATTCAGCCCGGTGTAAGACAACAGAGCAGCGAACTCTTTTCTAAAGTTAAGTGGACAGTTTGCTTTGATCAATAGTGGCGGCGAAGCGGCTGAAGGTTGTTTCGACACATTTGTCCATCAGTGCGGGCGACGACACCTTTAAACTTTTCTGTTTCTAGAAGCTTCCATCTCTTTTGCAGCCAGCCAGCTCCATAAAATGAACTCCTTTTCTTCTGGCTCTTTTTATCACCCCTGCCCAGGCATCTCAAGGAGTTAAGAAGGAGAAGAAAAGACTCCATATTTTTTCTTATCCTCATTAGGTGCTATAAAGAGACCCTCTTTTTTTTTTTTTCTCGCGGCCATCCCGCCTGCCTTTGTCTCTTAAATCTGTCTCCGAGCCAGGCAGCGGGGGTCGTGATGGAGCTGGTGCCATACAGGGTGTGATCTTCTCCGGCGATACTGATGCTCTTAAAAAGGTACTTTAGCAGAAGGGAAGAGAAACGAATGTGTTTTTCTGAGCTCACACATCCTGCGGCTTGGTATTCACAGTCACAGCCAACTTAATTTCAGCAAGAATGGCTACTAATCAAGTAGAGAAGGCATCATTTCACATTTTAAAGCTCATTTCGGTGTCTAACATGCCTATAAATTCTGCAAGGGTAGTCACAATTCTTTTCTTGTTTAAAAACGTCAGGATTTAGTTTGGCTGCTCTGCAGTCGAAGGCAATGTGTTTATCATGTTTTTTAGCTGCAGTGTGTAGGATTTCAGAACAAAAAAGAGTTTGTTCCATATAATCACCATATAGTTTTGAGGTGCAGCACTTTTCTGTTATGAAATCACTTTTCGGAAAGGAATATTTTACTTTCTAGTGAGAAGTATAGTGTTTTTTCTTTTTAACTTTACAGATAAAAGTTTCACATGCAACTTCATAAAATGTGATTAAACTAGCCTGAAGTAATTTAGTACAGCACGGAAATATTCTTTGCCAGGTTCAGATTGTTCACACAAAACATGTCATTTTCCAACTCAAATTTAAGGTGTGAGGAAGTCGAGACAGTTTAAAGGGCAAAGAGAACTCTGCGCTGATAATGAACCTGATGAAAACGGGGTTATATTCAAATGTAGCTTGTAGCACTGAAATCCACAGGATTATTACACACCTCTGAAGCTGCACAGCGCTTGTTAGTCTCTTTTAGCTTTGCAGCAGTTTGGGCCAAACATGCTTTAACAGCCACCCTGTGTGCCACCTTGCCAACACCAAACGACAGAGAGACTAAATTAGCAACCAGCAAAAGGCATTGGAACATCTAGTAACCAGTATTTTTTCCCAGGAGTTGATGAAAGCTGAACTTTACCTGGAATAAAAGTGAATATTAGATGCATAGAATAACCAGGTGGACAGATACAAGACAACAAATGTCTGCTGGTTGTGTAAAGAGGTGACTGTTTGCTAACACTTGAGCAATATCAATTTCATAATCTGATGATATCGTTTTGATTTTGTGTCTGTGAGCTTGATTTGTCCTTTCTCTGACCTTACAGAGGTCAAAAATTGATCAGTTCACCTTTAGCTAAACAAAAAATTTAATAGTTGTTCTAGTTAATTGGCCTGAAGACACAGACTCACAGAATTAATCTGAAAGGTTCACATGCAGGGACACAAACTTTATGTTTTTCATCACACACAGCATGACTGTCTCTTTGTGCCTGCACCATGTTTGCAAGATTTAATGATGAACTACATTAATAAACAGTGCCAGAGTCACAGAGAAGAGGAATCTGGCATCTGAAATCCATCTGTGGTTAAATTCAGGCAACTTACGCTCTTTGGTTGAGGTCAGGGAAAAACTGTCACAAAAATCATGTTCATGAAATTTTGTCTGTCAGATATGTTTGAACAAATGCAAATTCTACTTTTATAGGTTGTTTTGTTCATCATGAAAACAAATAATAATTCATTACCATGTGCACAAATCTTATTATAGCTCCATGACCTGTCGGGATGCTGGGATGAGCTCTCCATGCTGTAAATGTCAAAATCTGACAATTTAACCTGGTGTCAACATGTCAGCTTGACTGTTCATCTCCACAGTGACCCTGACATGTTGGAGATTAGCCACATATCAAAAGGGAGAGGTCAAGGTGTCCCTGACACTGAGAGGCAACACCTAGATTACACAGTATTTTCCTTTAGTCGTGTTTTTATGTGACCACGGACCTTGTGACATAAATCTTTCTGGACGTTTTATTGATGGATAGCAGAGCGGCACCGTTGAGATGCGATTATGTGTGCCAACAACATCAGATACAGGCTGTTTGTCTGCAGAGTCCTCAAGTTATGTTCAGTGTTGTTGTCAATACTGTAGATTAATGCATTGAGATAACCAGTATGTGTGTGTGTGTGAGTGAGTTTGTCAGCGCTGAGGACTTGTTCTCTTTTGCATTACAGCCCGTGGTGTGGATGGTACCCATCCATCAGTTCAAAGAGCAGAATAACCAAGAGTGACATTCAATTATGGTATGCTAATTTGTGTTCTTTATTTATTTATTTGGGCTTCAACATTCATTTACTTAATTAACAATTTTGGACGTGAGCTATCACGAGCAGATTGCAATATTCTTTCCAATAACAGGCAATAATGAAATATATTATTAGCAATAAAGTTAATGGAACAAGCGAAGTGAGACTCCTCATCACCACTGGATGGATGGATGGCAAATTAAGGATAATAAAGGGAACAAACAGAGAACACAGACTCGGGGAAAATAGCTCCTGGAAAGTATCGTTTAAGATTTTCATGAAACGTCAGCGGGATGTTTGTTTTGATTCACACTCGTGTCGTATCACCCAGACGCATAGTGCCATTTACATTGTTCACCTGTCACTGCGAGGCCTAAAGAGAACCTTTTCCCTCTTGTTGTTATTGCAAATTGGACCTTGTTCTTAATGAAAATGTAATTAGAGGGCTAAAAGAGAGAGCTGGATGTTTTGACAGGCCCGACTGAACTCGAGACGCTTGACTGTAATTAAAAATCTTTAGCTGGACTGTGCAGCATCTGGCATTCACCTGGAAACTCTCATTTGTGGTTTGATTGTTTTTGTGATGTTCTCCTTTTACACTGATTTAGCTAATCAAGGAGAGAGCCTCTTCCAGAAGAAATATTTCTTTAATTTAATGAACATGGAGCTGAATCATGTAACTAAGGAAACTGTCCAGCCAGCCGCTACTTAGCAGATGGTCAGAATGGAAACCAAATTTAACATTTAAATGACATTGGAAGTAAAAATTTTCCCAGAACAGCTAATTTTCTTTATATATTACTTAGAATTTATATTTGAAGTACTCTCGTTTAATTGCTTTTTTTTTGACAATGTGACTTAAATCCAATTTCATCGCTCAAAACAGTCTGAGAAGCATTAAACTGTAGTTTTTGTCCTCTTAAAGTTTACTCCAACCAGACTAATTGGACAGAAAGAAAACCAAGCAGTGGTGGGTCTGCTGACCTCTGAGACCAGGAAAAACCTGACTTTGATGTAAAGATGATGAAGATGTAAAGGTCTGAGGAAGACACAGCTTAAGTCAAAAGCTTGAGGCAACTGAGATCCGTCAGCTGTGTGGAGGAGCTGCTAATGTGTCAAACTGAAGAACAATTACGAGATAAATAACAACCTGCTCTTGACATAAAACCTGAGCCAAGTCAAATTGAGACTTGGAAAGTGGGACATTAAACTCACCAGAATTTCATATTTATTCAAGAAAACAAAAGTTGACCACAAATAAAAAAACGAATTGGTGGCGACAAACATCCTTGCCTATTTTATTTAGCACACTACTTCTACACTATTCATACATTTTGACTGACAAAACCTACATTTTGCCACCATCGTCCCCTCCGTCCCGTCACCTTGTCCTGCAGCTGGAGACGTACAGTATGAATAATGAAACCACTGATCTCCAAGTCTGCCACTCCGGCAGCAACCAGGAGCAGCTCCATTAAAGAATGAAAAGGCAGGTCTCCTTTGTTGCTCCCGGATCTCCACATTATTAAAGAATCCCATTAAACGACACAAGAAGGTGACTTTTCCTTTCAGTGCAATGACACATGGAGAGAGGGCCCCTGTCAGGTCAGAGATGGGGGGCCGCTGATGAGGCCGATGAGGAGGTTTCGACCTGAGAGGAAAGGAGTTATTGATTGACTGAGGCAGCACTGCGTCTCCTGCGCTCTGTCAATCACCTGCGGACCCTTTTCTTTTGTTGCTACCTTTTCTTCTGGCCCACCAGTGATCACCCACTTCCAGAACGCTTTCCGTGCCCTCATTTAACTTCATTACTGTGGGGCTGACAGCGAGGCAGCAAAGGGGGGGGGGGGGACAAAGAGCATCTTCGACCCTGCGTGGTCGCTTTCTCCTCAAGCCACCTTTCCTGCCGCCTTTTATCCTCAATTCCACCCCCCCCCCCAAACCCTTGGCTCTCCTTTTCTTTCTTTCTTCTTCTTCTTCTCTGAGGTTATTCTATCACTGTCTGCCTCACTCCCCCCGTAGCGTCCACAAATGTAGCTCAGCAGCATTGATAACAGTCTGACAGTCCACAGCGGAGGGCCGGCGTCGGCTCCTCGCCACCCCCATCCCTCCTTCCCTTAACTCCATGCTCTTTCTCGTCAAGGTCACCCTGCTGCCAGACGAGGATGTCAGGCTGCGAGTGGAGGCTTTCACCTGCCACTGCTTGTTTCCTGACAAAGGCTTCTTGCACCTCAGATGATGGCAGCGGTTTGATTTTAGCACCGCGCGGCCTGGCCGTCAGCAGGCAATTACACCTGATGTGATACCGTGAACGCTTATGACAGTGTGTGATTTATTGACTTTTGATATCCAGTGTCAACATTTTATACCAAAAAACACAACAAACAGTCTCTCATGCTCAGATTGAGGTCTGTAGCATTGGATGATCGGAGAAGCAAGAAAAAATACTTTGCAAAGCAGTAGTATCGCTTGCAGTGATGTAAAAGATGCAAGATTTGTAGTAAACAAGCTAAAACAATTGACATCAAATTGTAAGCTAGCTCTAAACTTGTAGAAACTCTGCTCCGGTGTGCAGATTAGATGTGTGCTGCAGAGCTGAAATGCACATCCTAAAAATACACATGGAGGCTGCAATGAGTGTGATTACTCAGCTTGGCTGCTAATGTTTGTCTTCTACATGTTTCCATCTGTTGATAGTGAACATCATTTTTTCTCACTTTAAATGGCTCAGAGCAGATCGAGGCCAGGCCTGATATGATTGAATAGCCACCAATACATATTCAGTCAGACGTGTCCATTTTTTATTTATCTGTTCTCAAAAAAAATGATCCAGTCAAAGTAGTCAAATTTGATGAATTGTGGTTGTGTTTGTTTACATCTCAAATAGTTTACTCAAATGAAAAATTACAGTTTTCCTGCCATGCTGTCTTCTGGTCAGTCCTCTGGTTAGCTAAATGCTAACATGCTAATGTTTACAATGGAAACTGATTTTTAAAGTATAAAACTGTTTGCTATTAAGCATAAAACATAAAATCCAGCAGAAGAAGCTGAAGATAATATCAGTTTGCAGGAATATGGTCATAAACCAAAGTAGTAGTGATGCTCAGAACTAAATTATTATGACAGCTTTTGCAGTATCTTTTAAAAAACTATCATACTTTTTATAGAAAATGTTTACATGCATGTTCAGCAGATTTTCCTATAAAATTCAGGACTAAAGCTATTTTGAGTGTGTAAGTAAACAGAGAATCCAACAAAACCAACACATTTTTTATAACTTAAACTGAATTATTAACAGCATAAACTTTCTTTATGCATGTTGTGATGGCTGTCATCATGAACCTGCGTGTGCACCTGCAACCCAAACATGACTTTATTTAGGATGCGTGGCAGGAAAAGGAGCTCGTCCAAAGGAAACTTGGTGTTGTGTTACTCTGTGAAGCAGCTGTAGGTTCTCTCTCGCTCTCTCTGCCCTCTCTGGGGCATCTGCTCAGCTGTCATATATTTAGCACCTTACTTCAAAATAAAGTGTCTTGCACCTTTGGTTGTAACTGGCAAAGGGAAAGTAACACTTGAGGCAATGTGCAAATGCTGTCTCTCTCATATATGCACTGTGGCACACGGAGCACTTCAGTGTGGCTCAGTGAGGAAGCAAAACAAGCACACACACAGCAAACCTGTACACACACACACATAGAGCTGCCTTTTCAGTGTTAAATGCTTTTTTGGGAAACAAATGAAAACTATCGGAGGTACATGTGCTGGTTTCCTACTAATTACCTGATGAGTCTGTGAATATGGTAAATATAATAAATACGTTTACATGCAGAGGGTTTATAGCTCTGATAGTTTCCCCTATCATGAATTGATATTTGAAAACTCCTCACCGTGGTTAACTGAATTTTAGATATCTGTTATCATGGTCATGAGAGAGATCTCGAGCCTTTAAGGTGAAAATAAATAAGTAGTTTTCTTCCATCTCTGACTTTGTGGTTTCTATCAGCTGTGACGGTCTGAAGCTCGGCGCTTTAAAAGGAAAAATCCTTCCCAAGACACATTGAATATTCTAAAAAATGTGAAGTAGAGTCAGTCAAAGTAATAACAAAGTTATTATTTTGCATGGATGCATGGTGAAAATGAAAATTGGCTTACAGTAACAACTTAATTTACATGCAAACGTCTGTAATTTTTTCAGCTTCAGCCAGTGTTGGTGAGTCGGGTTCGATCTCGTTCTGTTTTTGCTGAAGTAGTTTGTTCTTACATTCAGTTTGATGCTGCATGTGAAAAATATCCATAGAAAACAGGCGAGGAGTCCACACATTAAGATTTAAAACAGAATAAAACACATTTATACTTTATTATTGAGTTTTTTTAATTAAATTTGAATTGCATACGCTGCAGTTTTTTTCAAACAGTGCGATGAAGAGCCTTGCAAATTTCTTTCACTGCATTTCTTGAGTCCTTTCCTGTTGATACGAAGCCGTCTGTGGAGTCTCTCCATGTTCTCAAGTAGTTCGCACTAATTAGAATCTGCACACCTGCTGATAATCACACTAACGACCAGAGGCTCCACTCTTCCCTCCGCAGCTCTGAATACGAGCAGCTCGCAGCATTAATTAATTAATAAATAAGAAGAATTAAGGCAAATTGGCAGTGGGATGTTGGACTTTCTCCTCTGGTACGAGCAGATGCAGATTATCCTAGTGTACTACAGGTGTATTTTTACATTATCATCTTTTTGACAATGTGCAAACTACCTTCAACTACTCATTTAGCATATATTTATTAATGTTATTTATACCTGTATTAATCGTGATTATATGAGCCTTAAACTGTGCAAAAGATAAATATTCTGCCCCGGACATCACAGAATATTTCAGTAGATTTCTGCATTAACTGTCTGATCCTGGGGAACAAAGTCATGGTGGTCATCGTCTGGAACATTAATAAAAACCAGCAGCATCCCGTTGGTTGTTCTCCTCCTCAGACACGTCTTCTTCGATCCATTTTTGAATTCTATACTTTGGTTTGGATTGAGCTCCCATCACATTAAACCCCTGTGACGGAGCCTTTTCTGTGTTCTGTGCAGAAATATTTTCGTTAGTCATAGTGTCGCTGTTTTCATTGATATTTTCTGAGCACAGTGACTCATAAAAAATATTTCCGCATCTCTTCAATAAATGACAATAAAGTTTCACTGTTTCTCAAACCGAATTTCTTATTATCGTCTCCCTTCTGTCTTTCTGCCTCGTTAGCAGACCTCATATGGTTCATCACATATTTCACTCTGGGCCGACTTAGTCATATCATATTGATTCATATGCTAATATGTTTCTGAGACGACCCCCCGTCGCTCGCCGGAGAGAGCTCGAGATTTTTCCCTGCTCCTTTTCTTTCTTCACTGGCTGTGCACTCTGTTTGTCTCCCTTCTTTCACAGCAGCCGAACTCACCGTGAAAACCCAGCTTTATCACTTCTCCCACCCACGAAATTCTGTTGACCTATCTTGTTTTTTTTTTTTTCTTTCTTTTTTCCTCCCCCTGCAGTGGGAAAGGCATTTCTGGGATAAACAATCCATTGAAATGTCACCAGATTCCATGGAGTCCCAGAGAGCTGCATTCCTGAGCCGGAGGGACTGGCATTTTGACATTAGACATTAAGCAGCATTTCATATCATATTATAGTGTGACAACAACATCGTACAACTGCAGCTCTCAGAAATGCCATTTTCAAACAGCGGGCTATGAAGCATATCGTATTGATATTATATAGTGTGGATCATAGCCTGCCTCCACAAGCAGCTACAGGGAACCGCAGTGTTGTGCCGCTTTATGTCGGCTGCACAACTTTAAAGCATCATGTGAATGTTACGGTGATGCAGACACAAAGGTTCTTGACAGTGTGAGCGTCTGATTTAAAGCTAAGCCTCCACTGGCAAATTTACTTGCACATTTAATGAGACCTTGACAAAAGGAAGTGGGGAAAAAAACTGACTTTTCTTCTGTTTTTTTTTATAATGTCTGAGTGTTTCCTCTGCCAACATGCAGGGAAGTCTAATGTGAGGTTGCCTGTAAACAAAAGCTTAGTTTGTATCTAAAACTGCATTGTAAATGTGCAGAGGAGGGAATTCATTTTTCCTCTCGGAACAGTTTTTGTATTAGTTTTTTGGATGAATCACACACAGATCTGAACTTGACTTCAACTTCTTACTCCTAATAAGTTGTGACCTAGTTCAGAAACTCAGAAGGAAGACAATGAATTCCAGCGTGTCCTGATAGCCAGGCTGCCGTCATCTGTCTGTGTGTGTGTGTCTGTTCTGTTGGAGTGTGAGGGTGTGTGTGCAAATTTGCATACAAATTACACAGCTCTACATTTTCATCTAGACTGCACAGCATACACCAAAGTCCAAGTTTACGTCCAGATGTTGTGCCAATTTCCTCCCATTAACTCCGGAGGAGATCAAGCATTTAGTACTTTGGCACATCTGGAACAAAGTTAGATGAAAGGTTGATGCGAAACAATCACAGTTTGGTTAGTTTAAAAAAAGATCAAGCTTAAGTGAAAATAAGTGTGTTATCTTACATCATGTACTTGACGTAAATACATTTGTTAGTTACAGATGAGGCTAACGAGTTTACCTTTAGTTTAAAATGTGTAAAAACTCTTCTCCGTTGTGTAAAAGTCTTTTGTTGCTTGTCAATCCACCCAAACCTCCATTTTATGTCGACTTTTTTCCTCTTTACTCTACATCACTTGACATTTTGAATGGTGTTTGGATGCTTAAGGTTCATGTGAAGGATTGGCATGTTCACTGCATGCAAATAACTGGTGTGTTACTGTAGTTGCATTCAGATTGAGGAGACTCAGACGTGTGTGTGAGTGTTTGTGTTTGTGTGTTAGTGAATGGGAAGGTGCAAATTTACAGTTTACTTCTTCCATAAAAATGCATCATTTTTTTTACCGAACTTACTACACTCCTGTTCGCCTCCAGAAAATATTCCCTGACACCTCCAATCTTTGTTATAAATGTAAAATACATAAAGGTACATTTATTCACTTATTTTGGTCTTGTGACCGTATCCAGAC
>JAPZDY010000025.1:2297423-2308854 GCA_029783645.1 Ctenochaetus hawaiiensis
TTAGTACAAGGAGAAATGGCAGTTTAAGGGTACAGCGAGAGGAGCTGGCAGGCATTAAGAAATGCCAAATTGAAAACGCATACATCTCAGATGGCTGACAGCCTCATTCCCCCTTTCCAAATTGGTCACAAATTTATGATTTTCTATAATTGTTCATGTTTTGACACCTCATATTTCAAATTTTGAAAATGAATGAGAGAAAAGTATGCTCTGGAGTCTTACAGAAAAAAAAAAAAAAAAAGTTTAGGGTGCTCCCACTTGAAAAACTTATTCCAAATGCTAAAAGAGTGAATTCAGCCCCACACACACTCCTCTCTACCTCACCTCTCAACTTTGCCACCGTGCTCCAGGATTTGTGGCCCCGCTGGAGGCTGTGCGCCAAGCTATTGTGAAGAGTTACACCTTCAAAAGCACTCTGAGTTGGACTCATGAATATTTATACGCTGATTAGGTGCCCTGATTTATCAGGCTGCGACAGAAAGGAATGATGGGTCTTAAGGAGCTGAGGCACGAACGGAGACAAAGGTATGGCTCGGCTAATGCAGATCCTACACTCCACATAATAGACTGTCCGTTAGAGAACACTATTGCCTCCATAGAAAGCTGCCGGCTTTAGTTTTTCACTCATCAATACAGTGATAACATATGGGAGCTATGTGAGCATAAATACTGCAGGAAATACAAAACAGTAAGAGCTAAAGCCAAGTGAGAGAACAATGAGCTTTTCAGCAGACTCTAGAGCCGACATTATTTGTTTTTTTTGACAGTTTTACGCTAGTAGGATTTTTGCAACCAAGACAATCGCCAGAATAGATACTGGCATTCCATTTTTTTGCAAACTATGGATATTATGAAACTTTGTTTCTTTAGATGTGTACTTTTTTTTTATTTTCCAGTTTTCCAATCTTGTGTTGTGAAATCGCTGTGGTGAAAGTTTGATTAGGTCTAGGTCCAAAAAACAACTAAGTTAGAAAATAATTGTGTTTTGTTGAAAAAGGCTGGAAAATGCCCCAACATCTCGTTAAAAAAAAAATCTCAGATTGGTTGTTTGCAACAGAAAGTAAACAGTGTTCTTCAGCAGAATTCTGCTTCTTGGCACCTAAACTTGGCAGGTGGCCATCACCACCACCTCCACCATCATCTCCTCCTCCCGATGAGAAAGATTATATCCATGAAATCTGAACTTTGATTTGTATAACAGAAATATAAAATGTAATATATACAGAACATAAATTTAAACATAGTTGTAGCTTGTCAAAACAATTCCAACATTTTGTTCTGGCAACTTGGCTTTTGCAACACAGTCGAGGTCAAATAAAAACAATGTTTTGAAAAGGTACTTTTTAGGAATTACACAATGTTTTTGTGCTGCTCTTCCTGTCTAAATGATTTTGTTGTGTTTTGTCTTTAACCTTTGTTCTGCTGTCTTGTTTCCCCTTTTAAAAGAACAATGGGTTTGGATTTTTTTTAAGCCCTTTCACAATAAAATACTCACATGCTAACTGTGTCCCCTATACATTAACACTGCTGGTGTTCTTCTCTCCATACACCTGATTAATGATGATGTTGCATTGCGTCCATCAGCTGTGTATGTGTGTGTGTGTCTGTCTGTCTGTCTATGTATGTTTGTGTGTGTGGCCACCATGCCCGGCTGTGCATCGTTCATATTGGTGTCTTTAAAATGATGTCTGATTTACTGTTGTGCTGTAAACTAGCACAAATACAGCTGTAATGACTTGTGTTGGTTATCATATGAGGTGCTAGTTTCTCACTTGGCCTCTTAAGCATCAAAATCCCCTCTGTAATCTGAAAATAAGGAAGTGTTGGCTCTCCTTTTCAAACATTAGTTTTAATTTTTGGTATAAATATGTGAGTTTCAGGCTTTGAGAAGTGAGGGCTCACTGACAATACACAAGGGGGCGATGTTCTGTTGTGAAAGACAGAGGAAGAACGAAAGACCTCCGGGTTCAGTTGGACAGGAAGCACGAAAAATAAATGATTCACCACTGTGAAACACCTTTTAAGAACAAGATTCATGTTGAACAGAGTTTTTTTTCACCACAACAACTTTTAAATGTTTTTTAAAAGTTTTTTCAAATTTCTGTTAGTGACAACAAGCTAACAAGGAGCCCAGACACTTACTAGTTAAGCAATCATCTGGACAGCTGTCAGTTATGTGTTAGTGTTGTATGTGATCAAGGTGATTGGTTGAACAGGAACGCTCATGTGACTTGGATCAGCTGTTCAGGCTCGAAAGACATTCATGTTTTTATTCTAAGAAACCACGTCCCTTTTTCACTGGATTTCTATTAAAATATTAAATTAAAGTTTGTGAAAAGCAGTTCATAGTTTTACTTTTCCATAATTATATATATTTTTTATATTTAGTTTTCTCTGAACCACTTTGCTTTGTTAGCTGATCTCTGATTTAAAAAAATAAAACATGGTGATCACAAGAGCAGAAGACTGAAGAGGGGTAAGTTGGTGAAGAGAAAAGTTAGTGAAGTGCGCTGATACTGAATGGTTACCATTAGGAAACAACATCACTGGTCCTTTCATTGGGATTATAATTACTCAAGGTAATCCTCAGAAGAGGTACTCTGCTACCTTTGTTTGAATGGTTTTCCAGACATCTATTCACTTGAATGATGTTTAAATCAAGTAGCCTAACAGAAGCTTTTCTTTGCCTAATGGTGTTCTCCTCCTTGAACTTTAATTAGAGGATAAAGGCAGACAGACTTTACAAATGAGAAGATGGAAGATTCCTTTTTGAAGAACCTTCCTGTTTAGATAATAAATAAATCATAAAGGAGGATCTGGAGTCTAATGGTCTGTTTTCAGGGCTACTTGATTATTTCCTGTTCTTTCCATGACCCCAGTTGTATCTCTCTTTGTTATCTGTTCTCTAGTTTACACAGTCATTTACTTTTCTATTGAAATCTTAATTTGAAAACAACTTTTTCTAAGCATTTTTTGGTTTAAATTCCTGTTTGAATATGAATTTTGAAGTTGTGCCAAAAACTCTTTGTTTAGTTTGTCTAAAGGGCCAAATGTCAGAGTTCAAGTTCTCTCTTCTCAACATCACCCAAGTTTATTTGCAGATGTACAATTTATCTTTAGAAAGTCGATAAAAGGGTACAAATGCATCAAAAATGAATCCTCATGCAAACGATGACTGTTTTAGTGTCACGATCCGAAAGTGCAAGTAGTTCAGTGTTCTTAAATCAAGTCAGCATGAAAGGTCGGGTCGACAAAGTGTGACTTTAAGTGCACATTTTTAATTTGTGTAAAAAAAATAAGTCTGATTTGAATAAATTGAAAATATATATTGTATTTTGCAGTCATTTTTTTACACTGGGCTGAGATGGATAATTTGGGTTATTTATAAAAGCAATTGAGAAAAAATAAATCATAACAGACAGTTTAAATGAAACATGAACGTAAAAACACCTGCTGAGGCTTCTTTACTGGAGAGAAAAAAGTAGTGGATTTGATTTGTGTGGAGCGACGAGGATACAAGTAAACAAAACAAACAAAACAAAATGCTAGAAATGTATGTTTTTCTGCAATTTTTTTCATTGTTTGAGATTTGACTGATGCTCTTTAAATGACATTGTCTTCTTCTACAATGTTTTAATGGCACTCTGGAGAATAACAGCAAGCAGATGTTTTTCTACATGATCCAACAACTCATAATATTCAGCCAAAAGTAGTGACTTTCATATGCATTAGTTTATGTTTGTAAATTTTTTAGGAATTTAAAACTGAAAAGTGCACAAAATTTTGATGAAGACCTGACTTTTGTCACACCAGAGGTCTCTGTTTGCAACCCTGATTTTGTTTTTTTTATTATAATCATAACCCTTTACCCTAACCAAGTAGTTTCACTTTCTACTAAATAAGGATTTTTTTTTATTTTTAGTTTAATTTCAGGTGTAAATAAACCACTATTACTGCAGTGACATCTCACTCGTAAATCCATGAAATTTTGCTTTTACACATCTTTTGCTAAGATTTTAAGTTCCGGAGAGACCGTAGGGACTCTTTTGTGTTGAAAATACAACTAATATGTCACTGAAATATAATTTTATAAACTACCATGTGAACTTGTATCTTAGCCAAAGTTTTACTTTTACAATCACATGTGTTTGAAAAAGACATTTAAGTCAATTACTTATTTATCTGATTAAAAATCCAGAACACACGGATAAACATCTGTTGATTTAAGCTAACAAGTAGCACCAGCTGAGTTCGGCAGCTGCCGCGTCACCTGACATATCACGGGTGTTCGAGTGGCTGCAGACTCTCAGAAAAAAAAAATAATCAAAATTCAAACAAACTGCCTTCATCTGTCAGAAGGAGGAGCTGCCAACCCCAATCATCCAAGACATGCAAGCTCTTTACTCTGGTTTTCATATGAATCCAATCCAATACATTTTAATTACAGTCAAACGTTTTGTCTTGTTTTTTCGTAACAGGAAGTGATGGACAGAACTCAGGAGATAAAAGCAGATTACTGACGCTGTGCTCTCTGAAAAAAGGATGTCGAATCCACGTACGTCAGCCGAGGAAAGTAATCAGAGACCTCTGCTTCACCTCGACGTGCTGCTGTTTCGTTCCTGATTCATGTTGGTCTTCCTTCCCAGTTTGAGTGGCAGGTGAGATTAAGCCCCCCTTTAAACACTATCTGGTTATTGGAGGAGCGGTCTAAATTGAAGCAGTGTTATTTCACGCCGCCTTGCTGAGTCAGTCGGAAAGTGGGAGCAGGGGGCGGCACTTCTCTGAATGAATAAAGAGCTTTTCAGAGCAGAAGGTGTTGAGCCAGATCTCAAATACATTATAGAACAATAATGAGAATTGTAAATGGAAGAGAGGGGGAAATTTTGATTAAAAATGTTTTTGAACAGAAGCTCTGCTTCCCTTTAATCTCTCAGTAGGAAAAAAAATAAAAAGGTGACCTGGAAAATATTTGCAGGAAAAAAAAGGACAAACATTGATAAAATGTTTTTCTCAAGTTCACACTTTAATCAAACAAAAAGCTCAAAGGATTTGACCAAAAACAACCAGATTCAACATTTAACTGAATCAGAGCGATGCTGTGAAACTCAGCACGGTGACAGATCTTTATATTCAGTGACCCGAAACGCCTTTTTGTTCAAGCAGAAGTCCGTAAAGTTGATTACAGTAAAATCACACATCCTGTAATCAGAAATGACTTTGAGTTAGTCACATAACGGTGTTGGTTGAAATTCAGTCCAGATAACAAATTACACTGACAGAACTTCACAATGTTTTCTCACAGTGTTTTATCTCTGCGAATACAGATGCAGCTGTCAGAGAAATCACGTCATGCTTTCTGCATCAGCAGTTTGAGTGGAGATTATTTAAATTTTGCTCCACGTCCGTAATTTAAAGGAGGTACAGTAAGAATTCTCTGGATTTTAGTAGCTTGACACAGTGAACTGCCGTGTTACTTTACAGATAATAAATAATCTGTGGAATAGAAAAAGAAAATATTTGCAAAAATGCGATTAAATGTGATTAAAATTTAAAAAATGCAAGAAAATGAATTCAGGAATGAAATATATAGGGCAAAACTGAAATCCAGTGTTACTGTGTTTCACTTTTTTCTTTGTTTTCTGAATATAGATTCAGTGTGGCTGCATTTTATTCTCTATCTAATACTGTGGGTTGAAAAAATATACATGTCACAATGAACATATACCTACATGTTCATTTGTCACCATCTTTGAGATCTGCATATATTTTGGGGTTTTTTTAGATGCATAAAAATAGCAAATACTGGTATCAAATGTCCTTGTGTATCACTGAAAAACACATTTTGTTAGATAAGTTGTCCATGAAATCATGAAAACTGTTCAATTCAACAACAAATATGGACACAGGAGAGCAAAAGACATTGTTAGTAGTTGTTTTTAACAGACTGTGTATTTTTGAAAATCCCATCTGAGTGGAGGATTATGGGAGAATAGATGCAGGACGACAGCTTGCTTTACATGCTGTCTGCTCACAGACAAAACTAATCAGACAGGACTAACAGTGCAACATCTGTAAATCTCTATCAGTTTGTTCATTTACATTTCCAAAGTCGTCAGACATTAAATACAATGTTTTAGTAGCCCTGCAACTCAAACACACACACACACACTTGTTTTTCAGCCACTAAGGACAAACTATTGGACAGCATTGATGTCAAATTAAAGGAAAAGTGCACCAGCTAAACTCATCAAACTCTGTTCACAGGTTTGGGAAGGAGCAACTACTGAAATGGGGGGGGGGGGGTTGTATAAAGCTTTTAGTGATGTTAGAAAAACTTCAGTTACGTCTGCAGCTGCCAGGAGCTGGTAACATTAGCCACAGCTAGCTTAACACATGCTAATCTCAGACTTAACTGTGTGAAGAAGAATGTGGGGAAAAACAGGATGATGTCTGGTTGTTTTTGATGCCTTTCTTTGTCTGTCCATCACAATCTCCAATTTTTAAAGAATAAAATGCTAAATTGTTGGAGTTTTTCTTTAATAAAGATGCAGCTAACACATAACAATAGCCCTTACATGTCCAAATGACAGGCTGTTCAAAACTTACCAACCACAAGCCTCCATCATGTGACTGTGCACACGCCTGTTTGTCCCAAGAAAGTGATTAATACAAACACACAAGCACACACACACACACACACACACACACACACACACACAGTTAGTTTTTATTAACACCTGATGTTTGCCTGCAGCAAACTCAGTATTCAGCTGTCAACCTGCTAAATGATTCCACTGGCTTGACGGTGTTGTTCAAAGACAAATTGCTGGGCTTGTTTTTTTTTTTGGAGAGAGAGAGATTAAAAAATGATTCGGTCAAACAATCTGAGCTCGTGGCTCGAAGCAAAGCATTGATCACTTACACCCGGTGTAACATTTTTTTTTCCTCTGCGGCCCCTCAACACCTCTGTGCTGCTTTTCGAATGTCACTTCCTGCCACAGCAGAAAAAAAAAATCAGATGTATGGCAAAACAAATCTGACCCCAAAAGCCCTATCTGACATTTTGTATCTTTAAGCTACATGAAAAAAGAAAAATTACTTTTTCATTTTACCACCTTCTGACATGATAAAAGTCAATCCATCTGGTGGGATGCTTTGATGGTTTAGTCCCCCAACAACTCTGTTTCTCGAGATTTATTTATGATTATTTATGCACTTAATTTATTTTAATATGTGTATAAGTATAGAACATTCATTATTCATTAACATTTATTATTGCCTAATGCGGGATGACAACATTTATGGTCCATGCTAATCTGCATTGCTTGTCCCTGGATGAGCTTTCTGTAAAGAAATTGTACATACATTGTATGTTGCAATAAAAACACGCATGCATCTAAACATACAGGAAGGTTTTTTTAAATAAAAGTACAGTAACAAGTCTGAGTCTGCAGCCACGCAATCAGCTCTTTGATGCTGTACTGAGGTACTGCATTGCTTTGAGCTAAATGCTAACACATATTAGCTCAGCATGTTAATGGTTGCTATATAATACAAAACATAAATCACAGCAGAAGATGATAAAGACAAGAAGGACATAGGTTGTATTTTGGTTGATTTTTTTCTGTTGATGGAGCTTCAGTAAAACTCAGAGGATCAACAAAGTCATGGTGATTTATCAAGAAGGGAACATGAATGTTTATATTAAATATCATGGAAATTAATTCTGTAGTTGTTGACACGTTTCACTAAAAACACCTATTTCACCTCCAGGAGGGGCAAGAAGAAAGTCAGGAGATCACCAGATTTAGTTAGACTCGTCCTGTCAGGGCTTCGACTGTTACTGAAAAAATGCTTAAGGTTAAATTAACCTACTTAAAATCCCACACAGACACCTCGTTTGAATTGGACAATGAAGTGTGTGCATGTAAAGACAACAAGTCTATTTTCAGTTTATTTGTAGATATTACAGATTTGTCTCTTAGATCTGTTTCACATGTAAATAGATATTTTTTTCAAGATAACATGTTATTGACACATGTTATTGACACAGGA
This sequence comes from Ctenochaetus hawaiiensis, assembly GCA_029783645.1. Classification (NCBI taxonomy): domain Eukaryota; kingdom Metazoa; phylum Chordata; class Actinopteri; order Acanthuriformes; family Acanthuridae; genus Ctenochaetus; species Ctenochaetus hawaiiensis. Next base: position 2,305,479 of record JAPZDY010000025.1, read on the forward strand.
TTAATTCAAACTGATTTTCACCTCGACTCCATGTTCTCACACAATCAAAATGTGTTCATTCTGCAGACCTGTTTACAGTCAACAAGGGCCTCTGGGAGGAGGTGATAATAGAAAGTGAAGAGACAGTGGAGAAAAAAATAACCTTTATCCTTCAATAATCTATAGTGAAACTCAGCCTTGTCGAAATCTTTTGATACATTTGCTTCGACAAGGTTCCCAATCTGCATCAATATTACACACTCTTAGCAACTCCTACATAGTTGAAAGAGCTGGTGGGTGCTTGTGGAGGTGGAAGTGAAACCAAAAGTGGAAAACTAACGATTTTTCCTTAACTTAATAAAGAAGTTTTGTTGTCTTAAACTTACTAAACTAGTACCATTTAAAGAATCTGGCTGCAAACTTTAGTTTCATGTTATACCCCCCCCCCCCTTCTCTCGCTACACATCCTGTCCGCCTTTCGACTAAGCTATTAATTTAAAGTCAAAAGATATATGTATATTAAAAAGATTAGAAAAATTAATACAAAAAAATGTTTGACGGTAGAACCTCAAAAATGTTGGAAATGATTTCAATTTGAAATAATATCTTTGAATTGATATTCATTTAATATTCAGAATAACTATCTCTAAATAAATAAAATAAAATAAAATAAATAAAAAACAAAACAATACAGGCCAGTTGTGTCACTGCAGTTTGAAGTGGTGAGGCTGATGTGTTAATTTTCCAGGTATCATATATATCCACAGAATCAGACTGAGATAATTCTGCATAGCTGTTGTTGCTGCGTAGTTTAAACATGCAGTTTGTTTGATGTTAACCCTGTTTTACCAGCAGTAAGCAGCTGTTCCACATGTGAGCAGCAGGCAGAGCACAGGGGCGCCCGCTGATCGAGTGAGCGAGTACCTGTGAAACAAAAGCTTCCCCCCCTTTCACATCCCTACAGTGGAGACGAGCCTGGAGAGCCGGAGTCATACAGGCACAACGGAGACATATGTTTCTGTCAGACGGCGTTAGGTTTGATTCTCATGGAGCACAGATGCCATTAGAAGTAGATGTCACAACAGTCCTGGATGAATCGGTTGAGGCTGCAACAATCTGCTGACTTCCATCCATCACTGGCCCGTGGAAACTGGGAGCAGCACAGATACACTGAACGCCCCACTTCATTCCTCCAGGCGTTTAGTCAGAGATCTTGATTTTACTTTTTCCCCCCCCCCTTCCTTTACACGCTTGACTTCTCCCTTTTAATGCTGCTTTGAGTTTGTACCTGCCTTTTTTTTTAAAAAACAAAAAAAATCATTTATCTTTCTGTCGTTCATGAGTGCAGGATGAAGAATAGTGATGGTACTTTAAATTAACATCCAAACAAAGGAGCTGTACCCACTGTGAAGCAATCCGATATGACCGCTGTTGCGAAATGGAAAGTATACTCGCTCCCAGTTTCTTTTCTAAGCATAGGTAACAAGATTTGTGGTGCATCCAATTACATTTCCTGCATTTGCTTGGCACTGTAACCACAAAAAGCTCGCTATAAGTGCAACAGGGGACTACAGGGTTGTTTACATCAGGAGTTGGCACTGGTTACTTTGACTCTGCAGTCCTTCAGGATCTGAAATCCCACTGATTCAATTTATGGAAGAGTCACTGCAAACTCATGTTGTGCAGTCTGGACTCGCTGACTGCACAACACGAGTTTTTATGCTCCGTCACCGCTGGAAGAAAGTTTGTTAGCACATGTTTCCATTCTGCTATAATGGAAAAAACACACTCTTTTTTAAATTGATTTTAATATTAATTGTTTAAAAATCAACCACAATCATACTGGGTGGCGCTCTACTCCAAATTTATTAACTGATATAATTTTTTTTTTTTACCCTTTCAGTCATTTCATTGGACATTCAAAAGCCATTTTTCTAGAACATGTTTGGATTTGGTGGCATCACTTCACTTTAGCCACTTCGGTGGACATTATTAGTCCCCTCATACACTTCCATTAACTGACCAGCTTTTTGAAATTACTGTAACTTGTTAAAAGTTAAAACAAATAAAGCAACTTTGCATGTCCTTGGAAGTTAAAAACAATTTGCCAAAGAAATATATATTGCTGTTTTTTAATAATTCATGCATGAAAGGGTTCATTCATCATGATAACATTTGCTAATTAATGACAAAACACAAAGTTCACTGAATTTAATTCACTTAAATTAATGTAGTTCATCCAAAGGGAAACATGGATGTTCGTACTAAATGCCAAACCGATTGATCAAATAGTTGTTGATAAAAAAATAGAAACTTTCACATCGGAGCCAAAGTGGTGAACCAGCAGACAGACATCGTCATCTATGAAGTCATCCTGCAAGCTTGGCTCAAACCTGCAATATAAAAGTCATTTTCTTAATTGTTTTTTTCCCTAGTGATGAGTTATACTTCAATGTTTGCAGTTTTTACTCACAAACTCTCCTCTAAGCAGGTTTTTGTAAAAGCATCACTGAGCTTTGCAGCACAGGTTCACTTTGAACTACATACATGTTTAACTACAATGCAGATGTTTAGTGTTTGAGCAGATACACTGGAGCTGATTTTTCAACCAGTTTGCTCCAACCAAGTAGTTTTAGTTGCCTACGTTGACCTTAAAGTGTTTTCCATTTGTAAAAAAGTTGGAAAAAATAATGAAAAACCTTCAAAATGTTTGTCACGTCATGTCATGTCAATGTGAATCACATTTTTGGAGTTGTTTTCTACCCAGATTGTGTCTGGTAGTTTTTCTGAGCAGGTTGTGAAGCTGTGCTCAGCTTTGTGCCCTTGATACTTTTTCTTTTCCTCCATTGTAAAATTCCCCAGAATGCTTTTGTCACCTACAGCAGAATGACAATGGTTTCTGGCAGGCCATTGTCCCGTTCTGGCACAGTGCTGCTGCGCGCCAGGAGACAGGTCGCTAATGTGAGACTATATTGAACACCGCATCCCCGCTGTGACATTCAGAGGTCAAGAAGATTTTGAAATTCAATGTATGTGGCTCCACTCTTTCTGTCAAAATTGAATCAGGGCCCCAGCCGCTTACTTTTACCTTAATTTGATGCTGAGTAGAGTGCAGAGACAGCTACTTCACCTCCTACAAATCATCAAGAGGGAAAAAAAAAAGCTGAGTGCACTTCCTTGATTGTATCTGAAGCTGTTTGTGTCGACGGCCTCTCAGTAATCCATAAACTGAGCCGCCTGAAAGGAAACATCAGTGAAATTACAAGGGCCAACCGGTGTATCTACACGCGTGGAACTTTTAAATGTGCAAATGCAAAGATGTTTTGTTTTTGTTTTTTTTACAGGTCAGTGTCAGACAAATTACCACATCAGTTTCATCCTGTTTGTTTCTGCTTCC